>CATIWF010048846.1:0-14663 GCA_949630135.1 Balakata baccata
TGAGGGGAGTAAGATGAGAAAAGAAATACATGAGAAAGAAAAGAGAGGTAGGGACACGTAGGCCCTATTTGCCATAAAACAAAATTCATGCATGCTCAATCACATTGGGCCTAAGTCCATAATCATCCATCATGCCTTTCCATACATCACTAGCATGCATTCTCTAAAGGATAAAATAAAATAAAATAGGTAGTAATAATTTTGGATTGCAAATTTGAAAGTTGATTTAACACTTGAATCAAAATTGCCTACTTTGTTGTTTCGGTTAATTTAATTTTGTATGTCATTTTAATGTGGAATTTAATAATTAATCAAATTAAATTAAATTCCATATTTCCATAATTAATTCAAAATTAATTCACCTTAAAATTAAATTATTATGATGTCAAAAATTAAACAATTTAATTTTAACATATATGCTACTTTCTAGTCATATTAAATATGTCATTTGCTCAACTTAAATTAATTCAAAAGTCATGTCTAAAAATTTCCAGAACTTCAAATCATTATTCTAACAATCTTTAGGTTAGCTCAAGTCCATCAAAATAATTTTGGCACAAGCCAAAATCATTAAGAAAAACGAACCAATACATAAGACACTCAAAACGACTCATTTACAGTCTAGAATTAATTTGGAAATCTAAATTCGAGAAAATTAATTTTGGCATGCATCTAATATCAAAAAAACATATTTTTAATCACATAAAAAATATTTCAAGGCACTGGAAATGAAATATTCAAATACAAAAAAATTCAAACAAAACAGTCCCGTCGGGTACCTAAAACAGTCCCGTTTCGGTGTTTTGTTTGAAAAATTAACTAAAAATTTTTTTAATTAATTATTGGACACTTCCAGAGGCTTGAACACATTCTCAATATGTCTAAATAATTTTTCCATAATCAAATTACAAGAAAAATATGAACAGTCCCAACAATTAAGCCAAAAAATATCACATGTTCATCAACTATGCAATTTTCAACAATTTTGTAATAAATTCGAAATTAATTATTTGAATCATATTCAAACCATTTTGCAATCAATATAATCATCCTCAATCATCTCATGATCAGATTATAGAAAGAAAAAATTAATTTCAATTTTACAAATCAAAAGATCTAAAATCATCAAAATCATGCAATCCAATTGCACCTTAAATTAAAATTAATTTTAATGAGCACAACCAGGCTCTGATACCAATGATGGATTTTGAGCATGTATCACATATATATTACACAATGGAAAATAAAAATTTTCAAAACCCAAATCAAAAGATTATACATGTGCCAATTAAAACTAATTTAACCAATGAAAATTCAGAATTTATAAATTTATAATTTCTTGATTTTTCAACTTCTCGCCTTGTTGAGTTGTAGCAAACTACAACAATCCAATCTTGGATTGTCTATAACAATATCCATGCAAAGATGAGAGGATAAAACTACTAGGGAGATGACTTGAATATACCTCAAAGTGTTAGCAATTGTGTATGTTCATATGAGAAGAAAATTAAACTCTTTAATTTTCTTGTTGTCTCCAAAAATTTTTCTTCTGCAAAAAATTTTTTCTTGTCTATTTTCTATCTTTTGGGGTCTTTTAGATCCAAAAGAAAATAAGAAAAGTAAATCAAAATTGAGAAGAGAAGAAAATGAAAAGTCATCTTGCAAAAATTGACCAATTTAAGGTGATTAGCATGCTGTTGCGCCTGGCAGGCCAATCGGCAAGCCTGCCAGGACAGCGGGCCTGTGCAGGCCCGTACGGGCTTGTCAACCCCCCGAGCGATTTTTCTCTGCCATTTTATCGTGAACCAACTCAAAATAATTTTCTCATATTTTGAATCTCATCCCAAACCATTTTTATCCTTCTTTACATCTCCAAAGCGTGTGACCCATTAGGTTCCCGGTTATGTTGGCCACTTAAATTATCAAATAATTTAAGTAAATCATGAGCAGTATCTAGCAACACATCATGATCCCCAATTGACCGGAAAGTCAGTGGTTTGACTACGAATCTTTCCATAGACTAACAATATGTGCAATTCGTCCTTTCACCATCCTATGCCCCACTTGGTTTAGAGCATGGACTATGTGTCAGCTCCCGCTAGACTGACTACATGACATCTAGCCTAAGTGATGTTGGATCTTGTCCTTGGGACTCATTACTTTATTAGACATGTCACTGAAGACCATCTTTAAGACATTTCCACTCTTGCCAGAGATTCCCGAGTAATGAAACTGACAAGAGGCCGTGGGTATACTCTTCCTCTATCAGGAGTGGTGTATCCTCTGTTGGCTACCCAATTACCTTCGAATACCTCAAGCTGCACCCAATCACCACCCTATGAGCGACCTCTATAAGGCAACAAGGAATGGAGTCAAAGCACAGAATCAGTATCCAAAATATCCTTAAGTACCTCAAGTCTAAGGATACTTGCCCCATTGCTATGATGAGACTATCATTGACATTTAAATAGATAATTCATATGATCGTCTCATAGCAGGTCATCCAATGTCCTTGACTACTCTTGGCAAGCATCCATACGTTAACTTTGAACATCTCATGTTCACAGCTTATGAGATCTACTTCTTGATCCAATCAAGGAGTATAACATGTGCTAGTCTTTCCAGATCAACAATGTCCCATCTTGTTGATCCTATGATTAGGGATAATTTAGATACTAACATAATTACACATGATAGGAATCTCATTATCATGATCTCATCATGATTTCCTTCATGCTATATTTTCATATCATGGACTTTCATTAATCAGTTTAAGATCTATATCAATTCATATGCAAATGAATACTAATATAATGAAAGAATGCTTTTATGAATGTGTACACTAAGTGCCTGAGATGATTGCCTTTTGGGCACATCTCTAACACTAGTTAGAGTAATTGGGCCTTATCCTTATCTTAATTCTCTATAATACAATAGACAACTTCAACATAAATTCAATATTCATAATTTAAAACTCATAAAAGAAAATCACAACACAAACACCCTATGGTTCACCCAGGTGCAACCAACCTATAACATTCACAATCACCCATAATACATTCCATACATTGCAAATTCATCATCTTCAACTTATAGTTTCATTGATCAAAACATATAGGTTCATCATCTATAAGGCACATGTTCATCATTTAACTAATGCAATATTAAACATCAAACATTCAATTAAATCCATATGTGGTTATGTACAAACCTTAATAAAGTTTTACCAACTCCAAATTTATGGAACTTGTGGCTCTTGCGGGGTCTTCAATTGATTGTAAACCTAATTTGAAAGTACATTTGATTAATACATTGATAGAATATTTATTCTCAATTTATTTTAAACAATTATTTATAGTTTCTCATACGTGGCAGTGTGGCCTCATATGACTGTTCAACCCATAAATTTTTTTATACTTATCTAATTTATTAATTCTAATTAAATCTAACATATAATACTATAACATATTAAAATTTCAGAATTTTGGAACCATTATACAATTTTTAGTACAATTTCAAATGTTGTCTTGTATTCTGTCATTAGACAGTTTTGAAACTCATTTTTTAAAATTCCATTTCTTAAAACTTGTAGGTTATATTACTGTGAAAAATTGTAGGAACTTAGATAATCAATTTGGAACATTTTTTATGTTTGCAATTTTATCAGATATTGCCTCTAAGGTCCTCATATATTAGAGAATATATAACTAGTCCAACACAGGATAACAACCCGACTAGTTCTCATTATTATGATCATAACTCGTAAAATACTCAATATATTAAAGTAAGATTTTCATAGAAGTTTAGCTAAAATTTTTATGTCACTTTGGTTAATTTGGACTACAGGAAGCTCAAAAATAAGAACAAAGAATCTGGTGTAATATTGATACATAAAAAATAGCTATGATCAAAGAAACAGTCATAAATCTCTTCATAATAACTCAACATACACCAAGAATATAAGCACGAAATTTGGTATATAGATAAAGGACATTAAATCTACAACTTTTATGTTTCAAGCTTCCATTGAATATACCTCTAACATGGTGAAAATAAATGAAAACCTTACTGAAATTTATTGGTGCATTATCGGGAACTAGTAACGCTTATTTGAGGATATTTCTTTATATAAACCAAAACATTCAAAACTGTTTCAAAGGCATATAAATAAGGCATACATCTACAATTTTCATACTTAGAACTTCTTAAAATTCGGCCTCTAAGAGCATAAAAATAAAACCCCAATCTCTGCCATAGAAACAAAATTTTGTAAAGAAATATGTTTACTACCAACAACAACAATCAACTCTTAATCCATCCTTAATAAACTCAAGAGAGATCAATTCAATTCACTTACCACTGATACAAAAGGCCTGACTTGTAGTTGGATTTTGAAAGAAAATGAAAGAAATATGAAGGAGAAGAGGAACAAAAATAAATGGAGACTAATGGGCAAATTTGCCCAACTTATCCTAATCCTAAAATGTTCTCTTCCACAATTTTTTTTGTCTTTATATATAATTAAATCACTACTCAAGTCAATTGAACAACCTAGCCACTTAGGTCAATTTTAGCTAAATTAACTATATCAATCAATTTTATTTATTTTAATTTTTCATTGAGCCACTTTATTTATTTATTTATTCTTATCTCTAAATAATTTATTTATACATTTATTCTAATAAAATGCTAATTAGTGAATATTACAAATCTCTCCCTCTTAAAATGTTTTGTCTTCAAAACTTACCTGATGCGTCATTGTTAAACAACTAGGGGTATTGGACTTTCATCATTTCCTCGCTCTCCCAAGTTACTTCTTATATATATATATATATAGTATTATTAAATCACTACTCAAGTCAATTAAACAACCTAGCCACTTAGTTTTATTTTAACTAAATTAACTATATCTATCAATTTTATTTTTTTTAATTTTTCATTGAGCCACTTTATTTATATATTTTTCTCTCTAAATAATTTATTTATACATTTATTCTAATTAAACCCTAATTAGTGAACGTTACAAATCTCTCCCTCTTGAAATGTTTCATCCTCTAAACATACCTGATACGTCATCGTTAAACAACTGAAGGTATTGGGCTTTCATCATTTCCTCACTTTCCCAAGTTGCTTCTTCTATTGCATGATTTCTCCATAAAATTTTCACTAATGCTACCCACTTGTTTCTGAGCTCCCTAGTCCCTCTAGCTAGAATTCAGACTAGTTCTTCTTCATATGTCAAATCTTGTCTCTCTTGTATGCTCTCAGCTGATATAATATGAGAAGGATCTGATCTGTATCGTCTTAACATCAATACATGAAAAACATTATGTATCATATTCAACTCTAGTGGTAAAGCGAGTCTATATGCAATCGGTCCAATTCTTTCCAA
The DNA here is from genome assembly GCA_949630135.1 of Balakata baccata. Lineage (NCBI taxonomy): Eukaryota > Viridiplantae > Streptophyta > Magnoliopsida > Malpighiales > Euphorbiaceae > Balakata > Balakata baccata. The sequence goes on from CATIWF010048846.1 coordinate 5,393, forward strand.
AATTTCATATGGTCCGATGAATCTTGGGCTTAACTTGCCTTTTTCGCCGAATCTCAACATTTTCTTCCAAGGAGAAACTTTGAGGAAAACTTTATCTCCTACAGCATATTCAATGTCTCATCTTTTAAGGTCAGCATATGATTTTTGTTTATCTGAAGCTGCCTTAAGCCTTTCTCGAATAATTCTCACTTTCTCCTCCATCTCTTGCACTACATCTGGCCCTACTAGCTTCCTCTTGCTAAGCTCTGTTCAACATAAAGGTGTTCGACACTTCCTACCATATAGTACCTAATATGGGGCTATCTGAATGGTAGACTGATAGCTGTTATTGTAAGCAAATTCCATCAAAGAGAGATATTTTTCCCAACTATCTTCAAATTCAATGATCAACTTCTCATCATATCCTTTAAGATCTGAATAACTCTCTTCGATTGTCTGTTTGTCTAGGGATGGAAAGCCATGCTGAAATTAAGTTTGGTACCTAGAGTTCATTGCAAGCCACCCCAAAATTGAGATGTAAATCGGGGATCTCTATATGAAACAATGGAGATAGGCACTCCATAAAGTCGTACTATCTCATTAACATAAATCTCTACCAATCTATTCAGCTGGTAGTCTTTTCTGATAGGAAAAAATGTGTGCTGACTTTGTGAGTCTATCCACAATGACCCATATAGCATCATGCTTCTTTGGTATCAAGGGCAATCCAACCACAAAATCCATGGTAATCCTCTCCCATTTCCATTCCAGAATAGTGATTGAGTGCAACAATCCTGAAGGTACCTAGTGCTTTGCTGATAAGTTAAGCACCTCGTAGTGTAATATGTAATATCCTTTTTCATACTTGCCCACCAGTATCTGCTTCTCAACTCTTAGTACATCTTGTTGCTTCCTGGGTGCATCACATATTTGCTTGCTTTCATAGGCCTCTTATAGGATCCTTTTTCTTAGATTCTCAATATTAGGTACATATAACCTGCTCTGATAGTACAGTCTACCATATGATTAATGGTGAGCTCAGGTCTCTCCCCCTTGGAGACCAACTCAACTAGCTCAACTAACTTGCTATCATGCTTCTATGCACCTTTGATCTCCTAGATAAGAGTTGGCTGGATGTGCAATTCTGCCACAGTCTTCCTGCTCAGAGCATCTGCTACTACATTAGCCTTGCCTGGATGGTAACCTATCACACAATTATAATCTTTTATCAATTCAAGCCATCTTCTCTGTCTCAAATTCAACTCTCTATGTGTGGGTAGATACTTCAAGGTCTTATGATCAATATAGATGAAATACTTTTCTGCATATAGATAATGGCACCAAATCTTCAATGCAAACACTATGGTTGCTAACTCTAAATCATGTGTAGGATAAGTCTTTTCATATGGTTTCAGCTGTCTAGAAGCATAAGCAATGACTTTTCCTTCTTGCATTAATACACAACCTAGGCCATTACGAGAAGCATCACTATAAATGACATACTCCTTATTAAGGATTGGTTATGTCAACACTAGTGCCTTTGTAAGCATTTTCTTGAGCTTATCAAAACTAAATTGGCATTTTCTGTCCATTCAAACTTAATATATTTCCTTAAAAGCGTTGTCTAAGGGGAAGCAATCATTGAAAAACCCTTGACAAACCTCCTATAGTAACTTGCCAAACCAAGGAAGATCCTAACCTCGATCACATTCCGTGGAGGCTTCCAATTAATAGTTGCATCAATCTTGCTAGGATCAACTTTAATACCTTCTGCTGATACAATATGTCCTAGAAATGTCATTTCATTTAGCCAAAGCTCACATCTTGAGATATGGCATAAAGCTCATGTTCCCTAAGTGTTTGTAACACATTTTGAGACATGGCCATATCTGGTTCTAAATGTTGTCTTAGATATATCCTCCATCTTCACCCTTAGTTGATGATAACCCGATCTCAAGTGTATCTTGGGAAACACTCTTGCACCCTTGAGTTGGTAAAAAAGATCATCAATCCGTGGCAATGGATACTTGTTCTTAATCGTCACCTTATTCAACTACTTGTAGTCTATGCATAGCCTCATAGATCCATCCTTCTTCCTCATAAAAAGTATTGGTGCACCCCAAGGAGAAACACTCGATCTTATGAAGCCTTTATCAAGAAGCTCCTGTAATTGAGCCTTAAGCTCCTTCATCTCTGATGACGCCATTCTGTATGGTGTAGATGAAATAGGAGTTGTGCTTGGAGTAAGTTCAATATAAAAGTCTACCTGTCTCTCAGGTGGTAGACCTAGTAACTCTTCTAGAAACACATCTGGAAATTCCGTAACAATAAGGATATCCTCAATGTCCGAACTTCCCTTTTTGGAGTCAATGATATGAGTTAAGTAAGCTTCACATCCTTTTCTCATCATCCTCTTGACCTTCATCATAGCTATTACTTGTGGAAATTGTGGCACTGTAACACCCTCCTATATAGCATACTAGCCCACTATACGAGGGAGTGCTACATTATACATGGCACCGAACCTTTAGCTATAGTTCCCTTTTTAGCCTTTATTATTATTATCATTATTATTATTATTAAGATCTCGTTCATTTGTTTATCCATGACAACATGTACCATATGTGCAATTATCATACATTCGTGCTTATTAAAATAATATGAAATTAATAAATCCGTTAATCGGGCTAAACATGCCCAAAATAAAACAATCTTACAAAACCTTGAAACCATAAGTTCATAATCCATAAACTATATTAATACAATGTCCAATATCCCAAAATGCATGAATAAGGTAAAATGCATAATGAGTTGACTCTGATTCTGGATGCTTTGACTGACTTGGCTTCTCTATGTCAACTCTTCCTAAGGCTCTAGACCTATGTGCAGGATGCCCATACGCTAAGCTATTCAAGCTTAGTGGTATATATAATCATATAAATTCTATCATGCATATCATACATATTCAACTCATATCATTCATTACATGAAAGTCACAATATAATGCTTCATCTCATTTTTCAATTTATAAAAATTATAGTCATGCCATCATACTAGTCAATTCCTTACATATCATTGTAGCGTACCTGGTAAGCGGAAGTCATTCCTGTATTCATAAGAATAGTAATACATTTACCTTTTTCATGTTCATTCATTTAATTTGTCCAGTTACTCTATACTAGACTCCATATACGGTTTGTGAATAGGGGCACTCTCGGAGCTAAAGCCACCTTACCCACCTAATCATAACTGTCTGTATATGTGCTCGAGTCAGGTGTGCTCTCAGAGATGAAGCCAACTTGACTCATAACTGTATATAAAAATTACTAGCATAATGTGTCAAGGGTGCTCTTGAAGCTGAAGCCACCTTGCCCGATAAATAACGCATCAAACATCCTACGGTATCATAACCACCCTTAATGCATGCTATCTATCCTATATAGTCAGTCCTAGTATGAGTAAGGACATTTATATCTTTTCCTTTTTAATCGCATAAACCTCATTCCATAAGCATAATAACTTTTCCATAATATTCGCATTGCAACTTATCACATTTCACATATTAACATTCCTATCATCATTTCCATATCATGTCTCATTGTTATCCATGTATCATCTCACATCATGGTATAACACTTAGACAAAATTTCATCGATATTATATCACAAGTACTTCATTTAATAACATATAACACATGCCTTACACATTCATTCCATCATATTCGGTAATTAACATTCACACATAGGTGAGTTTGAACCCCAACATATTGCCGTGTGCCACTGCAGCAATAGTGCTGCTGGCCATGCCTATTATGGGGTTGGTATGGCCTAGGTCTAGTAAGTCATGACTGGGACTCCCCTTTCTCGACCGGGAAAGGCTCGATATCAGCAACATAAAACTAAATTTTCACATGCTGACACAAATCTCCAAATTTCAATGCACAACACACATTTCCAGAATGTCATACCTCATAAAAATAGACCATTTGTCTTTGTGAACATGCCATAATCCAATTAACTCATCGAATACCAATTTAGACATTAAAATATCATAAATAATCCATACCATTAATTCATACCATTGTGTTCAGACCATTCAAATCGATAATTATGGCATTTAATAGATACAAAATATCCCATATACCTATTAACTAGCAATCATGCAGCCAGAAAGCCAATAAACATGATTATATATATATATAAACCTTAAACAATAGGGCTGAAAACCCTTACTATCAACATTCCTCACCACCTCGGTGATCGTTTACCCCCTCCGGCACATTCCTTACTAGAAGTAACACATTCTAATGGTCACAAGCCCATAAAAAAGGGTTATACACAATCTATTCATATAGGGTTATCGAATTTAAATGCTAATCAAGGAAAACCCCCCAAATCAAAAAGCAAACCCATGAAATAATGTGATTAAAGGCTTAGGGACAATGAATACTTACTGACTAGTAGAGAAAACGAAGGGAGAATTCAGAGGAACTCAACCTCTAATATGTCCAAAACATGCAGGTCATGTTCTTCATGAAAGCATCCAAAAACCCTAATTAAATCTTTGATAAAATAATCCCAATTGTGTTTTTAGGTGTTTAGGTAATGGAGAATAAATGGAGATGAAGGGAGGAGAGTTTAGGGGGTTTACTAGTCGTCAGAGACAGCTAGGGTTTGAATGGAGGAAGAAAAAGACGTGAAATCACGTATTTATAATATGTAGGTGCGAGGCAAGTCCCGATTGGGAAATCTATCCCGACCATAAGATGACCTTTCCCGAGCGGGATTTGGTTCTACCCACCAAAATATAAAATAAACCATAATATCCCTCAAAAATCTGCATAAATTCTAGGCCCTAAATTGTGGGCATTATAAGCACTATCCCCCTTACCACAATCTCTTTCTGATCTGCAGTGCAATGCCCACAAATAGGGCTTAGTTGTAATACATGAATAAGGGACATATGTGCTTTAAAATGTGAATTGTGTGCATAGTTAATGTTGTTAAGCATGCTTAATTATTAAGTACTAGTATATTCTATAATATGAAGCATGAAATGGCAAGATCGAATGTTAGAAAGGTTAATTAAAGTGTTTGAATATGTTTAAATATGGGTATGAACAAAAAAATGGCAAATATATTAAACAGGGGTACAATGCATATGTAAAGCTTGAGTTGTGAGCTTCGTTGTGAATCATTTTGGGGGATGATTTAAGGTTTGATAACTTATTTGTGTTTGTGTCCAATGACCATGGACGATTTCCATATATGTTTAAGAAGTGTTTAGAAGTGGAATTTCGACAAAATTCAATCATAGGAATAAGTTATGCCTTTTCACCACCAATTTCACCTCCATACTGAAAACTGTCATGGCCATGAAAAAAATTATTCATGACGGTCAATATTGATATTCATAACCATGAAGGGTTTGTTCATGGCCTTTTATTGGGTAGATCGTTCATAGCCAAGAGAAAAAAAATGTCATGACCGTGAACATGGCTGTGAAGGGACTGCTATAAATAGTCTAAGCTCCGTTTATTTCATTTAAACCCGATTCAAAACGCCCCAAAACCCTAGCAAAGCCCTAAATCCTTAGAAAACTCATCCCCGACATGACTTTGATGAGTTAAAGCTCTTAAAACACAAGATTTACCACTCAAGAGCAAGATTCAAGCATGGATTTGAGAGATTTACCAAGGAAGAAGATAAAGTTGGGGAAAGAAAGTGTGGAACTTGAAGGAACTCGGGTCTCCCACTAAATCAACCTTATTTTCTTCCTTTTTTGGGTTCGATTTCATATTTTCTCTCTTCCTTTAACAAGTTTGAGATTGTTGATGTGATTTACCCGAAATGGGTAAACAATCCACTTGTAGATGGATATGTTGAAGATGAACCCCTGGGTTGCTTGGGAAGAAATTTCCCTTTGAGCTTGATTTAAGTGTTAAATACATTTTTAGAGGAGGATGTAAGAAGAAAGAACCCAGCTTAATTGTTTTGAGTTAGGGTGTGGAATATATGGCTTTATGTAGTCATGGATGTTGACATATGGTTTGAATTAATAGGAAATAGTTGTGGTTATATTTAGGTGATGCCTTTGGAAGGTGGAATTATTCACCAAGGAGGCTAAGCAAGCTTAAAGCTTGATTTATGAGTTGGCTCCATGGGAGGTAAGTAGACATGCATTTTAATTCTTTAAAATGAAATGCTAAAATGTTTAATAGTATAGAAAGGGGATAATTGATGTGTTAATTAGAGATAATTGGTATCTCAGAGAGAAATAGAAACATGTAATTGGCTAAATATGTCTACAGGCTATGAATGATACATGAAGAAGAAAATTAAAGTTAAAGTTGATTAAAATTTCGGATGCTAAACACCCTTAAAACTCGGAATGAATAATTAGATGACTAGTTAGTAATGAACTAGGTTATCTAAAGACTGGATGACATGTTAAACAACTTTAGTGAGAAATGATTGATATTGATTAAGATTAAGAAAGAAAGAGTAATTGTGAATATGTTTATATGAGAGTTTTCATAAATAATGGCTTATGGGAACTTGAACAATATGCACAATACCTATAAAAGGTAGGCTATGACCTAATATTCTAGGTATAAGAGTTATCATTAGTAAAGTATATAAAATGAAATAAAGAACTTAGAAAACATGGATTCACTATGTGGTTTTTGGAAATTAGTAATGATAAATATGTAAAAATGATTGTGTTTCCATTAGCTCCGTTGGTTTTAAGTTAGGTTCAATATCAATATTGATGAATGGTAGATGCACAAATTTATTGAAGGCACATAAGGTGTTGGAAAAGGATGTCTAACAAAGGTAAGTTTCCCCACTTGATAACTCGTGATATAAAAGTTGCATAAGCATCTAAGAAGCTTGTATCTATGATGTTAATTGTTGCTATTGGCATGCTATATAAAAATATACCTAAAGATAATTCATGCATGTTGATAGGAATGGCTACACCTGGATAGCCTTAGTGCTTTGTGTGACATATCGTTATTGCTTCCTTTTTTAAAAATGTGACATATGCTTGGAAACAATGGAAATGTGTATAATGATTGTTACACATGCTTATGTGTTAAGCTATGTCTCATTTTTAAATATGGAATCATAAAAATACATGAGTGTTGATAGGTGGGGTGGCAATTGGACCACCGTAGAGGATATTGTGTGATATGTATGAAAAGATGTTAAATTTGATGTCTAAAAATAGAAATAGCCCTTCTCTTAATCCAATTGGATGTTGTTATATGATATGTAAATGCACATGTAACATGCCAAAACATGTTTATAAACTCGAATATGCATGAGATTATGATTATTTGCTATGCAAATGGATTGAAGCATATAAAATATAATGGAAATAAAGGAAAAGAGAAGAATGTAGTATTAACAGCGCATTTCTCTACCTGAGGACTACTTTAGGATAGATGGTGCACCATAAAGGGGATAAATGACACGTATTGCTACGAGGTATGAGAGGGGAACAAGGACTAGCCGTGGACTAGGTGTTCCTATTCTCGGCACTCATATCCATTATCATTGTGAGGTATGAGAAGGGAATGTGGTTACTAGCCTTGGATTGGGTGCTCCTATTCCGAACACTCATATCCATCGGTCTTTTGACACTAAGAGCTCAGATGAGCACACAAGACATAGAGAGTGGGTAGGTTGTCTAGCCCTGGACTGTGAAAGGTTTTGAGTATGTATCACATACATATTACATAGCAGAATTTAAAATTTTTCAAAACCAGAAAGAAGAGAATCGGCTTGTGCCAATTAAAACTAATTTAATAAAGCAAAATTCAGAAATTATACCTTTATAATTTCTTGATTTTTCTTTAACTTCTCACCTTGTTGGATTATAGTAAACCACAACAATCCAATCTTGGATTGTCTCTAACAATATCCATGCGAAGAAGAGAGAATGAAACCACTAGGGAGATGGCTTGAATACACCTCAAAGTGCTAGCAATGATGTGTGTTCCCTTGAGAGAAAAATTAAACTTTTTAATTTTTTTATTGTCTCCAAAAATTTTTCTTCTCCAAAAAATTTTTTGTTGTCAATTTTCTGTCTTTTGGGGTCTTTTAGATCCAAAAGAATATCAGTTTTATTATACAAAAATTAAGAGAGTAGAAAATGAGGGGTTATACGCATAATGGCCAATTAAGAAGCATTTGCGAGCTGCTGCGTGCCTAGGCCCGCTGGGCAGCCTGCTGCCCGTCACCCCCTCAAGCAATTTTTTCTCTATGATCTCATCGCGATCCGACCCAAAATAATTCTCTAATATTTTTGGATCCCATCCAAAGCTATTTTACTCATTTTTCACATCTCCAAAGCGTGTGACCCATTAGGTTCCCGGTTATGTTGGCCACTTAAATTATCAATTAATTTAAGCAAGTCGTGAGCGGTATCTAGCAACACATCATGACCCCTAATTAACCAGAAAGTCTGTGGTTTGACTACGAGCCTTTCATAGACAATTTCTGTGCAATTTATCTTTTCACCATTCTATACCCCACTTGGTTCAGAGTATGGACATTGTGCTAACTCTTGCTAGATTGACTATGTCACACCTAGCCCAAGTGATGTTGGATCTTATCCTTGAGATTCATTACTCTATTAGACATATCACTGAAGACCATCTTCATGACATTTCCACTCTGGCCAGAGATTTCTGAGTAATGTCTTAACAAGTGGCCATGGGTATACACTCCCTCTATTTGGAGTAGTGAATCCTCTGTTGGCTACCCAATTACCTTCAAATCCTCAAGTTGTACCCAATCACCACCCTATGAACAACCTCTATGAGGTAACAAGGAATAAAGTAAAAGTACAGAATTAGTATCGAAGATATCCTTGAGTATCTCAAGTCCAAGGATATTTGCACCATTACTATGATGAGACTATCATTGAAATTTGAATAGAATATCCATATGATTATCTCATAGAAGGTTATCCAATGTACTTGGCTACTCTTAGCAAGCATCCACATGTTAACTCTAAACATCTCATGCTTACAGATTATGAGATCTACTGCTTGATCCAATCAAGGAATATAACATGTGTTAGTCTATCCGGATTAATAATGTCCAGTCTCATTAATCCAATAACTAGGGATAATTTAGATACTAACATAATTACACATGATAAGAATCTCATTATCATGATCTCATCATGATTTCCTTCATGCTATGTTATGCATCAAGGACTTCATTAATTGATTTTTTATCACTATCAATTCATATAACAAATGAATACCAAATTAAAG
>CATIWF010048852.1:0-54329 GCA_949630135.1 Balakata baccata
TCTCTCTCTATATATATATATAAGCAATTTCAAACTCCTGATGGCTTAATGTATGAACCAATTTGTTTAAGTCAAATTTTTACGGGAAAAAATAAAACTTTTCAATTTTTTTAATTCTTTTTTGTTTAAATCCAGTTTGGGAATAGTCAAATTCATGAAAAAAGAATGTTATATAAATTATTTTATTTATATTTATTGATTTGTCCTCTATCTATCTGATTTAGACAAATATTCTTTTTAGCCACGTCGATGAGCCATTAATTACCTCGAACAGATAAATTAAACAAGTGTTCGATTAATGAATTTTAATATAAAAATTGTTGGAAATCATATATATATATATATATATTCTAATTGGTTGAACACTATAAAAATCTCCTAAGTAATCCAGGTTCAATTCCTGCCGTCCCCTTTCTCCAAACTTGTATATAAGAAAAAAAAAAAAAACGGGATTGCAAGAACAAATTAAAATTAGAGCTTAAAAGAAGGAATGAAAAAGTCTAATTAATTAAGCTGAGCCAATAAAGAAAAGGACTATTTTACAACATTATTATATGAAATACTGCATTTGTCTCTTACCCTTAATTTTCTCAATTTATTTTAGATGCGAAATTTATACCAAAGAAAGGTAGAAAGATTATGACTATTTTTATTTTTTAGTTCAGAGATATAATAGGCCGTGAATTATATAATACGAATAATTATTCCTTTGCATATATATTATAAAATTGTTAAACTATCATCTGTATTGATAGACAGTGGCGATGAGATTCAAATTCGAAATCTTTTATAACTTTTATAAGTGAAAATACTATCAAACAAATATGTATGACTTTTTTTATTTTAATCTTTATAATTACTATGAATTTGTTGTTGTTGATATGTATGTTCTTTAATTGGTTATTCGTCCCACTTCGTGGATTATCCTTAGTTTCCAACTTGGTAATTCCTTTGGAAAAAATATATTTTTTTTTTGATACATTACCAACTGATCTCTAAAACCTCATAGGTTTTAACTAATCCGGCTCAAGTTAGCTGATGATCCATTATGAGATAAAACTTTTTCAAATGCAGATTTTTTCTATACATAAGACGAACTCAAAATTTTACTGAAAGGAAAGAAACACCAAACTATATTGACCAACTATAAGTTGGTCATTTTTTTAATTATCTCATTATGTCAAAATCATCATTTTACTTGCACTATATAAGAAAGCCAAAAACCCAACCAGGATTAGATTAGTCGATCACCCAATATTGTAGGATAGAACCTTAATTTCCTAACCCATTTCGACTGTCACAAATTCACAATATGGCTAACCTTGAATGCCAACAAACACCCCAACCTATTGCCCATAATTGCATGCAACAGTCACAATTGGTGGTGGTCATGGTTCCTCTTCCAGCACAAGGCCACCTCAACCAGCTCCTCCACCTCTCAAGGCTCATACTAACCTACAACATTCCGGTCCACTTTGTAAGCACCACCACCCACAACCGGCAAGCCAAGCTCCGGATCCATGGTTGGGATCTACAAGCCACCACTAATATCCATTTCCATGACTTTGAAATCCCTCATTATGCTTCTCCTCCTCCCAGACCACATGCCCAAAACAAATTCCCTTCTCATTTGATTCCTTCTTTCAATGCCTCATATCGTCTTCAAGAGCCTGTTTCTGTGCTTCTACGTTCACTCTCTACCAAAGTAAGAAAGGTCATAGTCATCCATGATTCTTTAATGGCTTCTGTTGTTCAAGAAATTTCATTGATTCCCAATGCAGAGTCTTATATATTCCATAGTGTGTCTGCTTTCACTGTTTGCTTGTTTCACTGTGAAAAAATGGGGAAATCTATTGACCCAAATTCTCATATCCCTAAACAACTTCCTTCCTTAGATGGATGCTTTACTGATGAGTTTTTAAATTTGATTGCATCTCAATATGAATTTTGTAAGTTCAACTCTGGTTGTATTTACAATACAAACAGATTGATAGAAGGTGCTTATATGGATTTGGTCGAGAAACAAGACAAAGAAACAATGGACGGAAACGAAATTAAGCATTTTGCCTTAGGGCCTTTTAATCCTGTAACTATACAGGAAAGAAAATGGTTAACTGGAAAAGAACACTTTTGCTTAGAGTGGCTTGATAAACAAGCAACAGACTCGGTTATTTATGTCTCTTTTGGAACCACGACAGCCATGAGCAATGAACAAATCAAGGAATTAGCAAATGGGTTGAAGCAAAGTAATCAAAAATTCATCTGGGTATTAAGAGATGCAGATAAAGGAGACATCTTTAATCAAGAAAATGAAAGAAAAGTTGAATTGCCAAATGGGTACGAGGAATCAATAAATGGGATGGGATTAGTAGTAAGAGATTGGGTGCCTCAATTAGAGATATTGGGACACAAAGCAACAGGAGGATTTATGAGTCATTGTGGATGGAATTCTTGCATGGAAAGTGTGTGTATAGGGATTCCAATAGCAGCTTAGCCGATGCACTCAGATCAACCAAGAAACACTGTGTTGATTACTGAATGCCTCAAGATTGGGATTGTCGTTAGGGATTGGGAAAGAAGAGATGAGATTGTAACATCAAAGAAGATTGAAACTTGTGTGAAGAAGCTAATGGCATCTGATGACGGAGATGGGATGAGGAAGAGAGCATCTGAATTGGGTGAATCTGTGCGCAGATCCATGGGAGAAGGTGGAATATCTCGCATGGAAATGGATTCTTTCATTGCCTATATTGGTAGATAGACTTGTTCAATTATGAAAATTTCGAGAATTCGCTCATTATTGTACCAAAATAATTACGAATAACTAACTTATCACTTTCCTATGTTATTATTATTATTATTATTATTATTATTATTATTATTATTATTATTATTATTACATCAAGTCTAAATTCATATTTCTGCTCTTTCCAGATGAATAAAGAATTAAATGTTCCTCTTGCATGATCCTGTCAAATAACTTACGTATCAAAAGAATTCAATATTGATTGATGCACAAACTCAAAATTTCATTTCTCAATGAATACATTACTAATACTCACATTTTTATAATTTAATGCATATATAAAGAGACGAGGGAAAACCAAAAGAGGCAAAAGAAAGATTCTAAAATATAAATTTCAATATATTCACATCAAATTTAACATAATCAAAATAGAAGTCAACATCTTATCATAGCATGACTACTGATCAAAATCAAAATTTACACCCTAAGCAAATCAACATTCAACCAAACGCATTTGAATGAAACAATAGACAAATCTAGATATTAATCTCTTAATTTCAAAATTAAACCTCTTAAATGGAATATATTTTGATATCTTTTCTTGGATTTCTTTATAAGGGCCGGTCTACACAGTAATTTAGTTGAACCTCATAGATAAAGACGAAATAAATTCTACTAATATGAAGTAAATGAGTTCTAACGTTCATTAGATAAAAACTCAGGTTGGTCGGCCGGGATCGTTATCAGTTGAAAATGATCAAAAGAAGGATTTCAACTTGCAGAATACACATTCATTAATATTCCACTAATCCTTCAAGTTAGAATTGAATGGTTGAGATGATTTTGTTTTCCTATTTCTGAACTGCAGTGTTTGACCGCCAAAGAAAAATGACAATAGGAGGAAGCCTTATCCCAATATTGGATTGTCTCAATAGATTCTTGAACGCAATATCCAAGTTGGAAGCCTCCAAAACAATTAGAGAAGTGTGGCTATTACCATTATTGTCCGCTATATAAAATTAAGGGCTGCAAAGATTCTTGAGATCCTCTTCTTTGGCATACCATCCTGGTATTATCTTCGATACATGTGGATATAGGTCCTTGTAGGAATTTCTGATTGTTCCTTCAGCAACTCCAGTGGCAACAGAAATTTCTGCATCAACAATCATATTATCAATTGCGCATGCATATATAGATGTCATGAAGACAAAGTTGATTGCAAAATCAAGATGTCATCAAACCTCTTAAGGACTTCTTGTCATCCGAAAGCTGAGATATAATATAAATGACTGCTGCTGCGATCGATATAGGGCTCCTCCTGCAAAAATTTTATGCTTGAACAAAATGACCGAGACAATATGGAAAAAACTGGTTAAAAGCTGTGTGTTTGCGCGTGCGGGCCTGTATAAGTAAACACCATTAGACATGAACAGCACTGTGTAACTCGACAAGGTGACCTTCAAAGCTTTGCAAATACAGATTAACTATGTATGCTTGTATTTGTTTATTTATTATTTTTTAAGTCAAAGGAATTCTATGAGAAAAACACAAATTGGAGGATAACGAAAGAAATACAGAGAATGAAAATATAAAACAGTAGTGTCCCCCTGTCATGTCAATGCACTTGAAATCTGGTAGAAGCAACAATGTAGAAGCCGAGCAAGGAGAAAAGACAAAAACAGTTTTTTTAAAAAAAGAAACTGTTAGGTTTACTTGTACTCTAAAATAAAACTATAATGGGCTCCTCACATTTCCAAATAACTGCACAAGCTTTATCAAAATTTGAGATGATATACTTCTGAAATCTATTGATCTTATAGATGAAGATAAATTTGGACAAATTTCAATCAAAATTTGATGAAGAGAGATTTCAGAGAGACGGACGAAGGGCACCAGTGCAAAGCATATTGGCAAACATCATTCCTACAGATTGTTTTTCATAGATCAAAGTCATTCACTATTCACTAGTATCAAGTGGAGGTAAAATCTACAGTGGAACTGCAAAAGGCTTTACCACTCTCAAACTTATGCTGTTGTACGAGAAATGGCAATACAGATTGAATAGATATTTCAGAAAGGAAAATTGTCCTTAAATGTCAAAAAAAGTTCAAACATGCTAGCTTGAAAACATTAGCAATACTACCAAACTGCAATATTCTCCAACAATATGCAAAGCTTATTACAAAATAAAATGAAAGTAAAATTTCAATCTTTCTGGAAGACCATACACACACACACACACAGAGTTCTATGGACTACTCCCAAAGGTTTTGCTTGCAAAAACTGAGGCAGATACTCACATGGTTAAAAAAATTAAGAGGGTGATAGCCAAATTCATCACTTGCAATACAAATTTTCAGCACTTTCTAATTTTAAGAAGTGTCTGATAAGATTATAAACTAGCATCACTCTTTAAATAATTTTTCTTTCATATAATTGACAAAATAAAATTTATGATATAGGAATAAATTGCCCAATTTACTATTACACACTTTTTAATAGCAGCAACTTTCAGATGAATTTATTAATTCAACACTTTATTTCAATACCAAATAGTTGAATCATTCAGATACATAGTATTCTGTTGTTATAATTCACCTCTTATTTTTTAAGCCTTAACTTTCAGTTTTATAATATTATTGAACTATCAATTTCAATCAAGGGACAAATTACTTGAAACTTATAAGTTAATTATTTCTCATGAAGTTCCCTCGTGAGTAATATAAACCAGCAAAAGAGAGGCAATAATAACTACTTGAAGCTTATGAGTACCTAATGTCAAACTCTTCTGACTTCTGCACAGCTTCCTGGGCAGCTTTCACTGCTTGATTATTCATGCCAAGATTTGAACAAAAACGCCTCTACATATGAAATTGGGATTAATATCAGTGGTAAATGGAGGAAAGTAAATAATGAAACAACCAAGACAAATTGTCCAACAATACCATATTAAACATTAATAAATAAAAAATTGAGTGCTCAGTTCTTCAATAAGAAGAAGATGTAGAAAAGAATGAAAACCCACCATAAAATCCCCAGCATGTATTGTTCCCATCTCCACTGATTGACCTGTCTCCAACCCCAGTTGTTTCACTATGTACTCTTTTGCTCGGCCAATTTCCTTCTTTGTGGCCCCATTGGCGACAGAGCAAATTTCTAGTTAAAATCCACAGGTTCAGGGAAGCTCAAACACATTGGGAAAGATAATTCAGGAAGCATCCAGATGGATGTTAAAAGGGTCATAGGCTGTACCCTTTACAGTTCGTGGCTTGTCTTCTTGTCGACAAGCAATGTAGAGGCAAGCAGCCAACAAGGCGTCCTGATTTCTTCCTCTACTGGACTTTTGATCTTCCACCTTTTTGTAGATCTCATTAGCCCGATCCTTCAAATAAAGGCAAATGCAAAGTTTGAGGGGGGAAAAGCATTATTATAGTAAATATGCTATTGAATCCTATAAAAAAACTAAACAGAAGGGTGCAAGCAGCAAGGAAGGCATCAAACAGAAAATTCCAAAATTATTTTGAATGTTGTAGTAAAACAAAATATTTTCAACTTATCCCCTTCTCTCTTTCTTTTCCCTCCTTGTAAGTGGAAGACAGTAAAGGATCTTTATATTAGCAATAGTTTCCTAGGTAGAATCTGTTTCATGCTCATTACGAACTAGCGTCAACATGAGTGCACTCAGTACAGGAAGGAAAAAATGTACACCTCTTTCACCTAACCGAAGTTTCTTCCACCTAGAATGAGAAGTGCATTATTTTTATTTAAGGGGTAGCCTAAGAGTATGTCATTAATTTTTAAGTATTTCAAGCATGTTTCGAGTCATCAATGTGATCAGGGTTCTAACTTCTAATAGTAATTCTCTTTTGAGGCATTCAATGAGTAAAGATCAGCAAATTCAACAAATACATGGCCAAAGTTGCATTAAAACAATCACTCTCAGATCTAGTGATAGTTTGGACTTAGAAGCTAATAAGGATTAAGAAATTAAAACTAAATGGTAGATATTCCAGCCAAGCTAGTACTTAAAATAGTATAGATACGATAGATTTTGTCAGTGTCTATTCTAATAAGCTAAGTTGTCCTAGAGCAACAGCCTCTCTCAATGCAATCTCTGAGGAGTATCGCAAACACATGCAGTCTTCCTCTTGTATTCGGAACAAGTGTAAATTATCCATTCCCAGTATCATCCATGGATGTAAATATTGAATCAGTAAGTAGCATACCTTAATAGTAGCAACAAGACCCAACCTGAAATAAAAAATTTATTCACCTTAGCAATGATCTCGCAATAATGCATTTTATGCAAACTTATCTGATATGATAACACCTATTCTTCAAAGCACAAGTTTTGTCAACAACAAACCACATAATTCAAGATTTTCCAAAAGCAAGAGTATATTTTTATCATAATTTTCAAGGGCCTACGTTTCAATCTCATGAACCACGGATTAGAGTAATAAACTAACTGCAGTGTATCATATAGCCAATGGAAAATCTACTGAATTCAAGATAAACAAACGACTAACCCTCTATGGAATTGTCCTAGCATACTGCGGACAGAATATTACAAACAAACAAACAAACAAAACACCAGCTGTTTAAGTTACATAATAAAGTTGCAGAATAAAACGCAATCAATTACTTCTCCTTTGAAGTTTGAATAGCATAATTCAAAACCCAAGAATAACCAATCGCACACAATAATACAAAGAAACACGATCCAGCTTAAACAATGAAAATCCAAACAGAAATTAAACAATAATAAATACCTATCAGACATGGTAGCTATAGTTTTAAAAGCCAGTATCAATCCCCGATCCGGATTAGAACCCCTATTCTGCCATCGACCCAATGAGGAGGAAAGGAACTCTCCAGAAGCGCCATTAGGCTTAGCGATGACGGTGGAAAGACCACCGTCGGTCAATAGAGGATTGGTTGGACCACCGACACGAACAGGATCATTATCACCAGACTCATTGGCGAAAGTCCTCCACTCAGATGTCTCATCGATCGAGTGCGATTCCAGCACCAATCCACACTCCGAACACACCGTGTCTCCCGCCGAGTGGTCGAACACCACCTCCGTTTGCCGCTTGCAGTCCGAACAGAAGGCGTCACCCATTATCAAAATTTACAAAATATATGAAAAAAATCTATGCTTTTAACTCTCTCCTCTTCAAAGATCATAATTTTTTCACTCTTCTATTTCAAATTTGCCATTCTTTTTGTTCCTCTTTGAGCTCGATTCCTGAGAAGAAGAGAGAACAGAAAAGTGATCTGCTAGAGAGGGGCCTATTTATAGAAACAAGCAAGGGTTAGGAATGAAGAAAGTAATCAGGTGTTTTAAGGTGTTATTAACTTATATTTTCGGAAGAATTTTGAACCGTCGATCTAAAGAATCGGAAGCAGGAACGGTTAGGATTGAGTAAATTGGTCGTAATTGCGTGTGGAGCAGTGTAGGAAGTTCTGGTCGGTGTTCAGTAATGAGGTAGGTTGTTGGTTTGTAGGGGGGCTGAGCTGTCCGATTCATTTATTTATATTGGGTGGAAACTTGGAAAGTGTTTGGATGAAAGGCAGTTGATGTCCTTATGGTTTCGGAGTGTTTGGATGACAGGTAGTTGCTGTCCTTAGTGTGGCATTGGATTGTAATTATTCAAATTTGATGAGCTATTCTATTCCCCATGGGGTTGTGACAAGAACTAGTCAAAGTTTTTTGTTTTATAAATTGGATAAAATAGTAGGGAAAATTACGTGATTTAAGATAATATACAATTTAAAAAATATATGATTTATTTCTTTTATTTTATTTTTATTAAATTATACAGTCATTTTGTTAAATTTTAATATATTTTCCTTTAGTAAAAAATAATATTATCTTTTGCTTAAATGTATAATATATTAAACTTCATAGAGTATTAGTACTATAAATTTAACTTGTAAATGAATATTAGTATAATATATCAAATTTTCAGGAGATAAAATAATATAATTATTAAATATTATAGGGTATTAGTGTAATATGTCAAACCATATGCGATAAATCATATATTTTTTAAATTTTAAAAGGATAATAGTGCTTATATCAAACCATAGATGTAAATAGTAATTTTTCCAAAATAGTATTTTACTTGTCAACCAACATAATAAATTCTAAAATATTAAATAAAAAATTCTAAAAACTTTAATAATTAGATTTACAAATTACCAAAAAAAAGGCAAATAAAATATTATTTTCATTAATTTCACATTATATATAAAAATGATTGGGTAAAATTTAAACAAATTTGTCTATATTGATAATATTTTCTCAAATAATTCCCAAAAGGAAATTTTCTATTATTTGGACTAATAGTACTATGAATATAATTTTTTATTTCAAAATTGACTTGCAGGAATTTAATAATAATATCTATAAAAATGTTTTAATAAATTTTGAATAAAAACTGTTTATTTTAATTTTTGGAGGATATACGTTGCTTTAGCTCCCCTAGAAATATAAATATATAGATTTCCTTTTGATTGTTAACTTGAATCCGAGCAAATTAATTAATAATTAAGAATAGTTATCATTCTCCACACTTTTTATTGGAAAATTTTTTATTTTAGTACTTTTTTTCATATATTATGTAATTATTTTGATTATTAATGAGAATTTTATTTGCTTTCGAAAAATAATTAGGAATATTTTTTCAATTTTACTATATTATTATACAAATATGTACTATGCCATTGTATGTATTTATTGAATTTTAGAAGTTGATTTACAAATTGCAATTCAAATTTGAACATTTTTACATGTAATTTTCAATTGCTAAAGTAAATTATTTTCTAAATAATTTAATTATTAAATATTTTTTTAAAAAAATTACTATTTATTTATTGTAATTTGACTTAATACACTAGTATATTTCTGAAATTTGAAAATTATACGATTTGTACATGTGATTTGATATGATACACTAGTATCATATGAGGTTTGAAAACTATACATTTACCTCCTAAAATTTTAAAATAGTGCAATTATATTTCTTACAAATTTGATTTATTATACTAGTACTCTTGAGCAAAATAAAATATTTTTTTATTAGTATAATATGTCAAAATAGTATAATTTTCAAATTTTAAAAATATTAGTGTATTATGTCAAACTATATAGAACAAATTATATAATTTTTAAATCTAAAAAGTATTAATAGTAATTTTTCCTATTTTTTAATATCTATTTTTGTTTCCTTTCATATGGATTGCCCTTTAGTTCTATCTATTCCAATACTCAACCTTAGGCTTCCAAAGTTCAAACCTAGACTTGTAATTAAATATGGGGCCACTTGATCAGCACAATTGCTATATGTTAGACTCCGCTCCATATAGTATTATGGACCAAAGCCATATAAGAGTTACATCATGTATATTATATCAGAATTTAAATTTTTTGTAACTTCATGTAATTGGAACATTTATGTAGCATTAATCAACTAACCAAATCTAAAGTTTGAAAAATGTTATCTTTTAAATCATACCTTTTATTTCTTCATGCACCTTACCGGTTATTGCAAACTATATTAATCCTTGCTAGATCACCTCTAATGAAAGTTCACGCGAAAGATGCGAAAAAGAAAATAATTTGGTTGATGGGTTTTCCACAAACTCTTATGCTAGCAAGAGATTGTGAAAGAGGAGAAGAAAAAGAATGAAACATTTTTGTTCTTATATTTACAACACTTTCAAAACATCATAAAAGGAGACTATTTATAATCATAGAGCAATTAGGGTTCGAAACCATCGTTTAAAGAATTATAATCAGATTAGATTTTCTATTCTGACGCCGATCACATCTTTTCCAATCAGAAAATGCCCAAATTAGACGGTTCTCAGTCATGAGATTTCATATCCCGATTGGTCACAAATCCAATTTTGGTCCGATAGTAAATTTTAATTGAGACATGTCATGTCCCGATCGAAAAACTGTCTAGACCAGATTTTTCTCTTTCCATATGGATCCAATCCAATAATCCATTTTTACTTTCTTTTCACACATTCAATGCATATGACCCATTAAATTCCCGGTTATATTACCCACTCAGATCAATACTTAATTTTGTGCAAGTCATGAGTAATATCTAGTGCAAGTCATGAGTAGTATCTAGTAACATATCATGACTTCCAATTAATCGAAAAGTTGGCAACTTTATTACGAATCTTTCCATAGACAATATCTGTGCAATTTGTCATTTCACCCTCACTATACCCTATTCGGTTTAAAGTATGGTCTAAGTGTCAGCTTCCACTAGACTAACTACGTCACATTTAGTTCAAGTGATGTTAGTACTTGTCACTGAGACTCATTACTCATAAAGATATATTTTCGAATGTCTTCTTCAAGACAATTCTACGTTGGCCAAAGTTTCCTGAGTAATGATCCCGATAAGTGGCCGTTGATATACTTTTCTTCTAACATGAGCGGTGAATCCTCTATTGGCTACCAAACTATCTTCGAATACCTCAATCTATACTTAATCATCATCCTACAAGCAACATCTCCTAAAGGCAACAGGGAATGAAGTTAAAGTACATGATCAGTATCCAAGATAATCTTGAACAGCTCAAGTCTAAAAATATTTGCACCATTGCTATGATGAAATTATCATTGACATATGTTTAGAATACTCATATGATAATTTCATAGCGGGTCTCCAATATACTTGACTACTCTACCAAACATCTACATATTAACTCTAAACATTTCATTCTTACAACTTATGAGAACTACTATTTGATCCAATCAATAAGTAAAATATGTGTTAGCCTATCTAGATCAATGATATCCCATTTCATTGATCCTATAACTATGAATTGATTTAGATATAAACATAATTACACATTATATGAATCTCACTTTCATGATTTCTTTCGTACTATGTTTATATCATGAACTTCATTAGTTAATTTAATATCCAATCAATTCATATGATAAATGAAAATGTCTTTATTCATATCAATGAAAAGTGCACATGTGATATTAAAGGAGATCGCCTTTATTGCACTTTTCTAATAGGATCATCACACGTGTAAGAGACGGTACAATTTTATAAATAAATCAAACTTACACATCTATCAACTACATGATAGCATTTTTACAAATATTCATCATCTGTTATTAAATAAATATTTATTAGTTTATTAAAAAAGGTTTATTAAAAAAGGTTTTATTATGAATAAAGTAAAAGTTCATTAGTTTATTGAGAATGTTCATTACAAATAAACTGGAAAGGTTTATTACGAATGAACTAAATATTCATTAGTTTATTGAAAAATATTTATTACGTCATTAAAAAAAATTATTACGAATAAAGTAAAGTTTCATTAGTTTATTGAGGATATTCATTGTGAATAAATTGAAAATGTTCATTACGAATGAACTAAAGGTTCATTAGTTCATTAAAAAGATTCATTATAAATAAAGTAAATGTTTATTACGAATAAACTGAAAATGTTCGTTATGAAATGAACTAAACGTTTATTAGTTTATTGAAAAATGTTCATTAGTTTTTTAATAAAGATTCATTTTTTATATTCATACAAGTTCATTTATTTCTCTGTGTATTTAATTTAATAGATATTTTTTGTGTTTTAATTTATAAATATGAATTTATTGAATTATTTTTAAAAAAACTCGAAACGTAACAAAAAAATCGAGATAAAACGCATCGGAAAAATAACAAATCGAAACAAATAGCATATGAAAACGCAAAAAAATATAAAATAACTGTTGATTTTATTTTAAAATAAAATAAATATTTATCAATAAACTAGTAGATTTTTTACTAATAAACTAATGAATCTATATCAATAAATGAATTTGTATAAATTTATTATATTTATAAAATTATTACCGTACTTCTCACACGTGTTTAGTTCATGTTACAATATGAATTTTGGTTTACAATATAATTTGCGTAATCAGCATGCATGCCCTCCCTGTCTTGGACCTATCCAAATAAAATAAGATGGGCAATGAATTACTCAAAAGAGTATTAATAATAAATTAATACTAAACTCTTCTAACTTAATTAGCAGTTTTAAATGTTAAAGAAAAAATGACAAGGAAATACAAATTTTGAAAAGCTTTTTTGTTTTTTAATTTTGACCATGCTTCTTCCATGTTTTCAAAACATTTTCTATATTTTCATTTTTTATCGATTTTTTCTTTTTTCTTTTTAAATATGAAATTCACTGTATATATTTAACATGTTTTTTCATTTAATTGAGAAAAAATGACCATTTTTCATATTTTAAGTATGAATTCAGAATTTTATTAATTTGCATGACCACCATTTGTCTTTATATATGAATTTATTTATTTTTAGTCATTATTTAATTAACTTAATTAGCAAAAAAATATGTAATTTGTACCTAATTAACTTAATTAAGGTTATTTATTTTAGTAAATTTTGAATAAATTTTTGGTAGTTTTTAGTTGAGAAATTAACTGGATATAGATAGATATTGGGTAAACCTTATGTAACTTTAATTTTCTTTAATTTTATAGTAAATTTCGGGTAAATTTTAGGTATAACTTAAATAAATTTTAAGTAAATATTAGATAAATTTTTTATAATTTCAATTTTTATTAATTTTATGGCAAATCTTGAGTAAATCATGAATAAATTTTGAGTAATTTTTGGATAAATCTTGGTAAATATTGAGTAAACCATCTTTAACTTCAACTTTCATTAATTTTATAGTAACCATTGGGTAAATTTTGGATATAACATGAGTAAACCTTAAGTAAATATTGGATAAACATTTTGTAATTTTAATTTTCATTAATTTTTTTTGGTAAATTTTGAGTAAATTTCGAATAAACTTTAGATAAATATTGAGTAATTATTGAGTAAATTTTGGTGAATGTTGAATAAATCTTATGTAACTTAACATTCATTAATTTTCATGTAAATATTAAATAAATCTTGGATATAACTTGATTAAACCTTAAATAAATCTTAGATAAACTTTTTCTCTGAAAATCCCAAGTAAATTTCTAGTAAACATTGATTTTTCAATATTTTTGGCACTTTTTGCATGTTTAAAAAAAAATTTTAGTACGAACGATATTTTTAAAAAAAAAATTTATGGGGCGATATTTTTGTAAATATTTTAGTAATTTCTACTATTTTTATAAAATTTCCTATCCTAAATACTTTTGAGGAAATACGTTGTTGTCTTTCATATTCTTACCCAGCATGTTCTTAATAGAAAAAAAAATAAAATTAAAAATTAATCATGGCATGTGACACCGTTTTGAAGCCAACAGGAAAAAGTGAGTAGAAGATGAAAGTTTACATGAGAAATAGGTTGCGTTGTCTCTTTCTTAAAAAACTCTAATTAATCTAATCAATTGATCTGCAACAAGAAGCAACTCTAATGCATAATTTTTCAATCACACCATGATCATGATTTATTAACTAAAATCAAATAATTATATTAATATGTTCTTAAGCATCATTTCTCCATAGAATTCCACATTCCATTTGGTTGACTAAGCCCACCAAAAATTATGTCAATTCTTAACCAAACTTTTATTTTTTTTTTCATTGAAATTTTATTACCTGTTTGTGTAAAGAGAGAGAAATCTAAAAATAAAAAATATATTTTTTAAAATTTATCTATTTTTACTGACTAATCAGATAATAAATATTTGACAATTACTTTGATTCAAAAGTGATTTTTTTTTTTTCTGTATGCCTTTGACAACAATCTCTCAAGATAAGCCAAGATAAATAAATTATAATATTGAAAGTGTCTATTTAAATGTCTGGATTATTTAAATTTTTTTCTAGTTACAATAATTTTAAGTTTCCAATGCTGAGTCACTAATATACATAAATCTTTGTATAGAATCCTATGAAATTTTTTATGTGTAACATTTCTTATTTATTTTATTTAATTTTATAATATTTGACACAATTAATTCATATTTTGGACTGAAAAACACTATTCAAATATATATTATTTAGTCAGAATTTATTTTGGTAAATTGACATTTTCAAATTTCAAGTTAATTTGAATAATTAAAATTTAGGTTTTCCAAATGCTATTAATATGTATGTTGCAATTAAGATAAATGAAATAATTAACAAATCTATCATTATCTTGTAAAATGAATTGGAATTCTAGTAAATATAAACAAATTTTTATAATATATATATATATTAAATCATTTAATATTAAAATACTATTAAAAATTATTTTTTTTTGAGTTCATATGGAATAGATTTAAAAATAAAAATTTTCATTTGGTCTAATTTATAACAAATAAAAATATAAGTAATAAATATATAAAAAAATAAAATTTAAGAACCGAATGATGTCTTATTTATTTATTTTTCTAATTAGGAAAATATTTTTGTTTTGTTTTCTAAAAATGGAGGAGAGAAAATTCCAGGGAATGTTTGGTTCGATTAAATAGCGGAAAAATCTCGGGCACGCGTCGGAAAGACGAGTGAGTTACACTCTACTACACAACTTATAAACCGAGGAAGGAAGAAAGAGGGAGGAAGGAAAGAAAGAAGCCAGCCAACATTGAAATAACAGCTTTCAATTTGCTATTTACACGCAACTCGGCTGTTTTCATTTTGCTCTTACATTTTCAAAAGCAGCGCCCTTCTCTTCATCCAAACACCCCCATCTTCCTCATTCCATAAAAAGGTTGCTTCTTTTTTTCTATATCTCTGACTCTCTGTGTATGTCTGTCAAAAGCTGGAAACCAGGGGAACCCAGATACCGATACAGACTTTGATATCCCCCACTAGTTTCTGTCTTCACATAAACGTCTATTTTTCTCCTTTTTTATTGCTGGGTTTTTTTTCATAACCAGCAGTCAGCAGAACATCCCCATATCTCTCTCTGTTTTTCTTGCCGAGTTTACTTCAAAGCTGATATTTTTATTTTGTATAAGATAAAGAAGAAAAAATGGTGCACCACCATCGTTACCATCAGTCGAGAAAAGGTGAATATCATCAACATACTGAAGAAGATGAGGCTTTTGCTTTGATCTGTGCTAACTCTGGTTACTACAAGAGGAAAAGGCCCAAGCTTCTTTTTCTCCTTCTCCTTTCTCTACTCTCTTGCTGCCTTATTTTGTCACCTCACCTCTTTTGCTCTTCCTCTGCTTTCTCTCTCTTGTGTAAGTTTATATCTTTCCTGAGTTTTGCTTATTATGATTTGCTTTGTCATTTTCCTTTCTGTTTCTTTTTTGTTCTTTTTTTTTTTTGCCCTTTTTCTTATTTGGACATGTCTTGATGGCCGTATATGTTCTCTATAGATTCATTTGTTGTAGAAAATGATGGGGCTGTTTCTGATACGGACGTGGATACTTCCTCGTGTTCTACAGTCGCTAATGGTTAGCATTTTTTTTCCTTGTATTTTTCATTTTCAATTAAACTTGTTTAAAGTTTAGTGTTAATAGACTGTAAAGCTGCTGCAACCTTACGTTTTAAAGCTGAGATTAAAGAAGGAAAGAAACTGATTTTGCTTTTTTCATTATTTTGGGTGTTTGTTTCTGGGAATCTTTAGCTATTGGCTTGAAGGGAAGTGATTGTATCACTGAAAGACGTGGCAAAATTTCTTAATACAATTTTCTTTTTTGCTCTTTTGTGATGGTGAATTCAGGAACCATGTGCTGTGATAGGAGAAGTATCCGTTCAGATATCTGTATAATGAAAGGGGATGTAAGAACTCATTCTGCATCTTCTTCAATCCTCCTTTACACATCCAGAAATACAAGTTTTTTGGTTAAAGAAGATGAGGAAATCCAACACGAAAAGATCAAACCGTACACAAGAAAATGGGAAACAAATGTTATGGATACAATTGATCAATTAGACCTCATCTCAATGAGAGAGAAGTTTGCTATTAACCACCAATGTGATGTTAAGCATGATGTGCCTGCTGTGTTCTTTTCAACTGGAGGATATACCGGTAATGTTTATCATGAATTCAACGATGGGATTTTGCCTTTGTATATTACTTCTCAGCATTTGAAAAAGAAAGTTGTCTTTGTAATTCTGGAGTATCATAATTGGTGGATTATGAAATATGGAGACTTGCTTTCACATCTTTCGGACTATCCTGCCATTGATTTTAGTGAAGATAAAAGAATTCATTGCTTTCCTGAAGCCATTGTTGGACTTAGAATGCATGATGAACTCACTGTGGATCCTTCTTTGATGAAAGGGAATACAAGCATTGTTGATTTTCATAACCTTTTAGACAAAGCTTATTGGCCTCGAATCAAAGCTTTGATTCGGGAAGAGAAGCGAGAAGCTGAAGAGAAACTAAAAGAGAAATTGATTTCTTTGCCCCCTTCATCAGAAAACTTGATAGAGCTCAAAAAAGATGTGCAAGACTCAAAACTGAAGAGACCTAAATTGGTTATTTTATCTCGAAACGCATCAAGAGCGATAACAAATGAGGATTTGTTAGTGAAAATGGCTGAAGAAATTGGATTTAGAGTCCAGGTTTTGAGGCCTGACAGGACAACAGAATTAGCCAAGATTTATTGGACACTTAATTCAAGTGAAGTTATGATTGGTGTTCATGGTGCAGCCATGACACATTTTCTGTTTATGAAGCCTGGTTCTGTATTTATCCAAGTGATTCCTCTTGGAACAGAATGGGCAGCAGAGAGTTACTATGGAGAGCCCGCTAAAAAACTCGGCTTGAAGTATATAGGCTACAAACTGTTGCCTAGAGAGAGCTCATTATATGGGAAATATGATAGAAATGATCCTGTTCTTCAAGACCCTCAAAGCATAGCCAAAAAAGGATGGCAATACACGAAGAAAATCTATCTTGATAGCCAGAATGTGACATTAAACCTCAGAAGGTTTCGGAAACGATTAGTTTCTGCTTATCAATACTCTATCAGAAAGATTAATCGCAGTTTTCACTACCAATCATGTTGACAGTTTACGCATACTTACTTTTCGAGATTTGTTCATTGCTTATTCTTTAGGATTTATAATTGATTAATTTGATGTTTGTACATGCAAAAGTGCAATAAATGGCAACTTTTTATTTTTGTATAGATTGTCACACTTGCACATCTTTTGTAAATGCATGGAGCATAAAAGAAGCTTCTGTTCTGTGAATAAAGCAAGTATTGTTCTTAAATCTTTCATTCTACTTAATATCATGCAATAGAATTGTGTCACCTGATATGCATTATCTGTTGTAGCCATAGAAAGAAATCTTCTGCTGTTATTTATATATTTTTAATGTTCTTGGTTGCTTGATTGATTAGCTGCAGGACTTGCAACTTTGACATAATTGGATAATGAGATAAGTGATTGAATTAGCAGCACTAATTTTAATGCTATAGAAAAAAGGTTAAATTGCCCAAAAAAAAAAAAACCCTCAACTTTTAGGGTTGTATAAAAAATAACATATACTTCTAATTTTTTTAATTAAATGAACGAAATTTTGACATTTTTTCAATTTAAATATTTCGTCCAATTTGGTAGAAAGAATTGTTGATGTATTTAAATTTTATGGCGAGTAAGTTGTTTAGTTAATGTTATTACTATTGAAATATCAACATTATTTTATCTGTAAGCAAACAAAATAAATATGAAAAATTGAAAAGTCAATTATTTAGTCAATAAAAAATATCATCATTAGAAAGTTTAGACAAGTCGACAAATTTTTTTACTAAATTAACCGAAATGTTTAAAGTATAGATTATTTTTAATACAAACGTAAAAGTTCATGTTTGTTTTTTTTGATAATTTAGTCTTAAAAAAATGAAAATCTTCACATCATTGTTATAAATTAATTCAGTATTATTATAAATACCCTCTATACAAAATACAAACTGCTTTTTCAGAATCCTCTGTGCTATTGAATTTATAAAGCACCTAGATATCAACATAATTTGTGATATTGAATTTATTATTTTTCCTTCATCAAATTATTATTGCCTTTTAAATCACATAGTAAAAAAGATGAAGGATGAATAAGAAAAAATTTGAGACAGATTCTGACCATGCTGGTCATGTACAAGAAAAGGAATGAAGACTCATTTCTGTCTGCTTATTACAATAAAATTTTGGTTTTACATTTCAATTGATATTCCTTGTATGCACAAAATCCTATCAAATATAAGATGATGCAAATAAGAAATTAGTTGTCTATATTGATTCCACGTTAGCGTGGTATAACCTGAAACATTGGCTGATCAGCAAAATGCTGGTTCTTTTCAGAGAGTGATAACTGATAACCGATCCTTGGTGTCCATTCAAATTCAATGAGGGCCAGCTTTGAGAGATGACCAGACCTTCCTTTCAGGAAAATTTGATTGGACAAATATGATAAGCTCTATTGTTATATCCTTGTGGAAAATTAGTTGAAAATTTCAAATGAAATTTTCTAGAATTAAAGAACTAGAGATATTTGGATGTATGTCAACAACCTAGAATTTGGATGTATGTCCATCGACGATGATTACCCCATCTGACATTTCCTATGTACATGAATTATTTGATGTTCAATCTGTCTGTAAATCTTGCCTTGCAATTGCCAGGATTTCCTAACTCTGTATGTTAGCGTATTTGATGCTTCCAGCCAATGCATCATCAGTATCCCTTTTGCTCAGCTTTGTTAAGTGACAGCCTTACTAATTAATGGATGAACTGCAGTGCTTCAAGTCAAAGCACTGTTTAACGTTCTTCATAGTTTTAAAGTTAAAGCCATCGCTTAGTTGTGTTCGTTGATACGAGGACTGGAGGGGGTGTCCTTGCATTCCTTCTAGAGTCATCTGCATCGTCAAAATAGATGAACAAAAGGAAATGAGATTTTTGATGGTTTTGAAGCATGAGATTGCACATATGCAGCAAGGAATGAATGATGTAGTCAGTTATACTTGCCATAGTCTGGCTTCCCTCCAAGAGAAGATCGGTGTGACCTGTCAGACCCGGATGCTTGAACTCCAGTAAGAGATTGTCTCCTTCCTTCCCTTGCATTAGCTGTAACTGGTGACTTTAGATCGATGTTATTACATGTGCTGTTGATGAGTGAATCTGCTTGCTTCGAATGCTGTTGATTCCTACAATTTGGAAAACTTTAAGATATCCGCATCATACATTAATGTCCTAATGTCCATAATGTTTATCAACAATTGACATGCGAAAATGATCATTAAGATAATACTGGCTGGTTAGATCAATAATTTCACCTTCCTAAGACTATCATAACCCCTCGTTGAGTTCATTAAAATTTTAGGCAAGCTTCTTGAAGATGTGGCTTGCATAAAAACTAATATACAACGGCCATACCTCTTCTCTGAGTTGTTGATAAGTTTTCCAATGGTAAGCAAGGATTTCCTTATTTGGGATCCTTTTCCATTTGCACTACTAATGAAATTAGTTGTCTGAGAATCTGTGGGAAGAGAAAGTTCATTTTGCATCATGCTATGACCCTTGTTTCTTGCAAAAACTTGTGGCTCAGGTGTCCCTGGTAGCTGAAGAAGTGGAATTTGTGTCTTATTGTGCATTTGTTGGGAAAAACTAGTGGGACTTTTAGGAGCATTAAGACGATAAACGTCCATCAAAGAACTGCCAGTAGCAGAACGCCCATACATCTTTGAAGCTGATTCTGGATCTTGAGACAGACCGTATTTCTGCCCTATCACTGCCTCAAAATATAGGGGTTTGCTTGGGTCGCCTACTGCTACCTCTGACTGTAAATTGTCCTTCCTGTGCTTTGGACCTTCCAAACTTAGTCTTCGAGAACGGGTTGGTACAGAAGGTTTCTTCAGTCCCTTTCTCTCTATAGGATTTCCAGTTTGAGACTTCATATTGCTGCCGTTCTCAGTGTTCAATCTCTGAAGAAGGGAAGGAGTTTGTTCAGTCATTTCTTTCGGTTTCCCATATGGAGATCTTGGTTCCTTTATTTTGTTAAACTGTGTATCCAATGCTTCCTTGCTTGACAATGCCTTTTCTATTTGAGACTTCGTGTTGCTGCTATTCTCAATGCTCAATCTCTGCAGACGTGGGGGAGTTTGTTCGGTCATTGCTTTTAGTTCCTTGGTTTTGTGAAACTGCATGTTCTGGGTTTCCTTGCTTGCCAGTGCCTTCTTAAGGTTCTCAACCTGCATGAAGAAATGATTAGAACTTGTCACAGTAATTGATTAACAGGGAAATCTATGCAGGTTTTCACACCCTGACAAGCTAGCATCATAATGAACGCTCAGTGCCTAAACTTTTTGAAGCCCTATTTAGCATGATATTAGATTTTAACCTGAAACCACAAACAAGTAAATGTCTTTACCTGTTCCTTGAGTTGCATAATCTCGGTACTCTCTTTATTTGCTCGAGCAGCACCAAGTTCGACCAAGGATACCCTCTGAGCAAACTTCAAAGTACTAACTGTTTCTCCGAAAGAGTCTTCTTCTGGACTAACATGAGCAAACATCAACGTTTTAGCATGTCCACCTGAAGCACAAATTCCAGAAATGAAGTTAACATAAAGCAGATGATGCGAAATCAGTATGAACAGACAGAAGCAAGATCTTAGAAGAAATAGGTAGCCTGTTTGCATATTACAAATACCTAAGGAGTCCTGCAGGAGAAGTGTGAGTTTGCTGTTTCTGTAAGGGATGTGGGAATTCCGTTGAGCTAGGGCTGCAATCACATCTCCCAGACAGGATAGAGACTTATTGATATACTGTGCTTCTTTGAGTCTGTCTCCTGTAACTTCTGATTTGTCTACTCTTTCACTCCCTGCAAGATCTACCAGATGCAGACGACTACGAAAGGTTCTTCCAGATGTATCTTTACCATGTACATAAACTGTCAAGACACTGTAGATGCATTTTAAGTCAACTGATCATTACAGATTTTATTATTTACATAAAAGAAGGATATTTCACTTCTCAGACAAATTAAAAATAGTTCACTTTAAAAGTTTGAATGGATTAGCCTCTTACCTGTGGGATCGACTACTTCGATTATTCATTGCGGTGGAACTCACAGCACGGTTCACATCACCAATTTTCATCAAATTAAGAACATCAGCCGTGGACTTCACAGGGTCCATTTTAGCATCCGGAACATTCGAGCCATTTTCACCATTGCAACTTCTAATCTCTAACTTGTGCATGGTTAAGAATAATTACCATAAATTAAACACTCTGTATGCGTGTGTATGTATATATATATTAACGATATTTGACAAGGTAAATGTGTTTCAATAATTTGAAAACAGCAAATATGAAAGGATATTTGGTGGCTGATGAATCCTCCACAAGAAGGTCTCGTACTTGTTCATTGTATATCTCCACAATTTGAACTTGAATATCATAATCAACGATGCCCTTCCTCTGCCTAGACATTTGAAAAAGGTCATTCAGAGCAAGATAATTAATCCCCATATCTTTGGTTGAACCACCTGATGGACCACTCTGTCAACATGGATTTACATCAGACCAGAAACTACATCAAGATGGCTGGAAGCCAAAATTATATATAGCCAACAAAGAAATTCACTTAATGCAATCTAATAATGTTCACTCAAATAAATATCCTACCATGGTATATGTTTTTCCGGATCCTGTTTGACCATAAGCAAAGATGCAGACATTATAACCATCCAGCACCGACCTTATTAAGGGTTGGGTGTCCTTGTATACCTGATCTGAAGACAGAGAAACAGAATGTTTATCAGATTTCAGTGGAAAAGCCACCTAAAAGTAGATTCTTAAGTATAGTACCTTGGATGGCAGTAGGACCAAACACTTGGTTGAACTGAAAAATTTTCCTTCCATCTTTTTTGGTCTTTAGTGGATCCAAGATTACTAGCGAACCATCTTCTCCAAGAAAATCTATTATATTACTTTTTTCACCAGAAATGGAGGGCCTAATTCTGCAGTAAACTCGAATATTTCCTGAGAAAATTCTTAATCAGGGTGGGCTTAATAAATTTATTAACAACAGTAAAGGATTAGAATTAGTTAAGGATTTTCGACATTGAGACTTAGCCAACCTTTCAAATCCTGAACCATGTTGTACAAGTTCCTGTTTTCTTTCAATACCCTGTGATATCCAAGAGCAGCAGTCGACATGTCCTGTACCTGATATCCTGAATCCATGTTGAAAGGCAAGCACATTCAGCTTTCAAAAATATTTTTTTGGCAGAGAAGTTAACATGCATACAAGATTCAAATTAATTTACAACTGATATACTTTTTGACTTTACATCATCCCATTCTCATAGGTCCTACTCTAGAGATCAAGAAAATGAAACTCCTAGCAATGTCATATAGCTATAAAAATATGTCTCCATTTCCAGGAAAAAATATACAGGAAACCAGGCTGAAAAACAAGAGATGAAAGGAGACATCTTAGATAAAGATAATTTTCCTATTAGGAAATACGATACTCTAAATATTCATGTTCAAAACAATGAGTAGCCTCCTAATTATTTTGTAGAAGTATTTACCAAGTTCTTTCAAATCTGTTTGTAACTGGGATTGCAATTTTTCGAACTCCCTTCTTGTATTTGTCAACAGAGCCTTCAGATCCTGAAAGAGGAATATAACCAAGCAGCTATAAAGAACACATCCTCACAAGTGGAGAATCCATAAGCAAAGCTTATGCTGCCCATGCCTCTTCCAGTTTTTTGTTTCTTGAATCTTATTAAACAACATTACTAACTGATTTTCTTGTGCAGTAAGAATTTCTTAACAAATCAAATCTAATGCAAATGTGGAAATAGTTCAATAATTCCATGAACATTGAACTGCAAAATTTCTTGGAGTTAACACATGCAAATATTATATTCTTGGGGTAACTGCAAAAGTTCCCTAGTCTAGGACCTCCTCTACACTACAATGTCACCTTCAACCTTCAACAGTCATTACAATGTCAGTCCTTCAATTAGAAAACGACAAATACTAACTAAAATTTTCACAAGGCAATGTGTTATTAACTGAATTTTTTTATAAAAAATATACTATGCATTTAAATGAAAGTTGCTAAAATATAAACAATACGTATGTATATATAATAAAATTATTTACATATTCATCAAAACTTCACAATAGATATTTAACAGATTTCTAATGGAAAGACTTTACATCATAACGGTAGTTGAAGGTTGGGTGACATTGCAATAAAATTTTGTTTATGGTTTAAACCAAATGGAGTCATGAGTTGGAGGGATTTTTGTAGTTGTCCCTACATTCTTTCATAAGTATGACCACAATTTTCTAGTGAGTCTAACTTCACATTTATTACTGTATCTAACTACAAGCAGAAACAACTAAATGAGAAAATACAATAGAAAGCATTCCAGCAATTTTTTACTCTATTTGAATTCCTTAAAAACCGATAAAACAAGCTAGACTAATGGGCTTTATCTACAGAAACTAGGATTGGAAAGAGAAATATACTTACTAGAAGTTCTTTTTGTTGCATTTGAAATAAATGGCTGTGTTTGCATTTTCCTTTTCTTAAACAAGCCCCACAACTCTGCAAAACATGTGCAGACCAGAATGTTTCTTTAGAGGTTAATGATGCAACATCCAAAATCATAAATAACTCAAGTATAACTTCTACCCAGCTTATCAACAATACTTTCAGAGGAAGAATTTTACACTTATTCTCTGGCAAATGTGCTACACTACAAATTGAAAATAAAATACATTCACATGAATACAGTGCTCATAATTCGGTAAATCACCAGCAAAAGAGCATGAACTTTTAGCATTTATATCAATAAAAATAATGCATCAATACAGTCTTAACCACATTAAGATTAAACATTCACAAAACTGGACTTCAACTTTTGTAATATTTATGGATAATCTGCATTCTTCAACACTTCCTTTAAACTTCTCTGATGCATTATATGCATAAAAATATACCTTGGAATCTACAATTTCAGATGAAAGCTCAAGAGGCGCTGAAGCTGAATGCTCTGGTGGGCTGCTTCTTGCCATTAGAAAATCATTGACCAGAGATTTCAACTTTTTCTGGAAAAAGATTTACAGCTTTATAACAACTTCATGTCGTGTAAAGCATTTTCAGAAAGGAAAAATAATCTAAATACATAATTTCAGCTTTAAAATTAAACCAAAAGTCAAGTGCCCATAGATTTAACTAGAAACAAGAAAAAGATAAGTAGACTTATTTATGAGCCCATGTTCTCAGTATCTTTCGGGCTACTTTGACAAGGGAGAATGTACAAAATACCAGAATAAGCATTTAGGCACTAACTTATGTAACTTGGTGGCCAAACAGCTGTTCACCGCAGTCAAACATTAAGCCTAAAATGTAAAATTAGCTCAAAAATGACAATCAGGATTCAGGAAACACTTCGGCTTTAAATTTTTTTTTTTCCTCAAGGAAGAGATCTAAAATCTAATCAGGAGAGCTGCTTTTGTGATAAAGCTTTCTACTGAGTTAAACAAAACTCACATCAGCAAAATTGTTCTGGTGTTTATCCTCCAAGCAATTTGACATGGTCCTGCTCACTAAATTCCCCAGATCCTGTAATACATGAGAACTGGTGTAAAATGTGTATAATATATTCCTTTAGTTCCTACACTTTGCTATTGTATTTATCCATTGAATCAAAGCAAATTTAAGAGCTGACCATTACCATATTACCAGTGCGGAAAGACGTAAGAAGGTTGCCATTAATATTTTCCTTTGCATCAACCATATGTTCAGCAAGTAGCTTGACAATTAAATCTACAAAATCCAATGTTCACTTGAAATTGAGGAGAAACATGTATCACAAGGAAAAGTAAAAAAATTATTCACTCTCTTTTAAATACATGCCAAGTATCCAAGAAGTCCTTTGAATTCCTAAATGACCATAGCAAATTATTAATTCACCATGATAGAACGATTTGCTCCAGTTATTGCAACAGCAAAGAAAGATACTACCTTGCATAAAAAGTTTTTGATTTGTGTACTGTATCTTTGATTCTAATTCTATATTCAAACAAAGCATATTGATAGGTCATTGCTATTTGCACTCCAGAAACATAGCAGATTAGTTCCTAATCTGACATTAAATAAGTGAGATTATTGCATTTATCAAGTCAAATAAATATATGTAATTTGTCTGGCAAGTCCATCAAAAGTCAATACTAGATGAAGTCATGATTGATTATCCAAGTCAAAACTATATGTAACATCTTCAGCTTATCAGCCATATATTAACAAACAAAAGTACTTGTAACAGGAAATCAAATTGGTAAGTTTACTCAAATTAACAGATATACCAGCAAGTTTCTGCATGTCAACATCTGCAGGTGGTTGTTTTTCAGATGCTGCTATGTCCAGGCATCTACAAGAGTCTGATGAAATGGATTGTGAATTGTTCCCACTAGCAGGATGCAAAATCAGTGGAGAGCTAATTTGCTTGTAAAACCCATTTCCACCATTCATCCGCTTGTGCTCGTGGTAGGATTTAAGGGCTAAGATACAGTCAACCACCTTTGCTGCAGACCCTGCCTCCAATGTCTCCTTAAAATATTAAAGATAAAAATTCACTTGGTCGTTCATCAGTATTCTATTACATAATCTAGAATAAATACATGTGCTAGGTTTCAAGCATCTTAGGTAGAGTAGGGTAGTTAATTTACCCTTTCAAGATCGGAAGCTTCAAAGGCAGGCAACTTCAACTCTTCAACAGCCACCAAAAAGTTCTTAACATTCTCAAAATACTGGTAAGCTGGTAATGGTTGCGATTCTCTGTTCAGTGATTGTAAAGGTGTGTAATTTTCCACAACCTTAAAAAGTTCCCAAAAGCAGACAATTAGACACGAAAACACAGCATAATCCACCAACACTATCCATCAAAAACCGAAATCTTAATTATCTAAGGATACAATTTCCCCGTTATAATTAATTCAGTGAACCCCTAATCTGCATATTCACTTGTAAAATTTTCAGCTCACAACCAAATCAAGTGTAATATTAATTATGAAGAATAAATGAATAAGAGCTTATGAATTAGTTACCTTCGGCACTGCCCCTGGGAGAACCTTGTTGATTGCATTGCACAAAATCAAACCGTTTCTCAAGCGAGAAACCAACTCTTTCTCCGATGGATGGCTTGATATGCCTAATGGACCCACAAGGCTTTCAAGCCAATCAGCGGCTTGGAATCGTCTCCAAGCTGCAAATAATCAATAAACATCATTACGACCCAATATGCAGAATCAACAATTGCATAAAAGCAACTAGCTTTGAAATATAAAAATTCAAATTTCAATATAAAATATTCCCTCAAATATCTAAGATGGCTTTTCGAATCAACAAGTTTAGATGATTTTTGAAAATCTTGGAACAATCTTGTATATTAGTAAACGAACAAAGTAAAATAGAAACATAAAAGGAAATGCACACCTGCTTCTTCAGCTTTTCTTGAAGCCAATTTGTCATGTAACCCCGTTCTTGCAACATTCTCCATTAAACCCAACACTGAAAATCAAATCAAATAGTGAGAATCAAAAATAAAAATAGAAACCCTGAGAGGAACCAGGTCTTAATTACTTAAAAAATGAATCAGGAAATAAGATTCAACAGAACGTACTCGAATCCTTTTTTATTCTCTTTCTTCTGAAAGTCGGTGACCTAAAACCCTGAAAATTAAAGAATGAAAAGCCCTAGAAAGCAAACAGAGAGCAGCGGATAGGAACAATTACTGGGTTCTGTTCTCTTGATGGCTACAGTATTGCACCTGAATAAAGGAGAGTCTTTTGTTTCTTTTAAAACTCGGTCTTGTGAATTGTAACGTTAACTAAGGTATTTTTTGAATTCAAATCCGTAGGGTCAGTGAAGGATAATCTAGACTGTCCACGTTGGCAATATAATCTGACCCTTAAAATTACAACGTGATTAACACGTATAGGCATGCGGGTGTGATTTATCTGGGAAAATTAATATTTATCCTTCTAATTCAACATAATATAATAATAACTATGAATCTATAATTTGGTACAATATATTAGTATTCTTAATATTTAAAAATTATACTATTAAATTCTGAAGTTTTAACACACTATACAATGAACAAAAAAAAAATATTCTTTTTTATTAGTATATTATATTTATTTTCAAATTCCACAAAATACTAATATATTATATCAAATTATAAAAAACAAATAATATATTTTTTAAATTTCATAAATTATAAATATATTATATCAAATTACATATTAATTTTCCCATTTATCTTTTTGCATAGCAAAAACTTAGGAATTTCATTTTTGTTTACAGTAATTAATGGAAGTAGATGTCATTTCACTCTTCACAGGAAAATGGTGAAGTAGAATTTGATTTTATCCTCTTATTGCCATTTATCATCGGATTCATTTCCATTTACAAATAGGGTTTCTAATCTCTATAACCTAAAAATTTTTACCATTTATTATCATTTTTTTCTCATTAAGAGGTTAAATAAACTATTATTTATATAATATGGATAATTATCTCTTTATTATATTCACCGTAAAGATGTTAGACTCCCACTAATATTAATAAATAATAGTAAAAAATATTCAAATTTCATATGACATCTATGACTTTGGATTATAAATTATACCAATTTCATGAATAAATTTAATTTATATTCTATAAAATTTAATTGAATATACTAATAAATTTTTTTATTTTAGAAATATATTATTAAAATTTTTAAATTTAGTTCCGTTACTTAAAAAGATATTTCATTACTTTGAAAAGAATTTTGAAAGAAATATTATGAAAACTCAACTGATATCTCCTCAAAGATAGTCAAAATTAACTTGAAAATTACAAAAATACCCTTAATAAGAGAATAAACATAGTAAAACTTTATTTCTTGTTCCTATTTTATTGGTTTTCTTCTTTTGCTCTTAGTTAGGGTTTTCAAAATCTAAGTTAGGGTCAGAAAAAGACAAATGAAGAAGCGAAGACAAGAGAGAGATAAAGTGTCTTTTTCAATTCAAACTTCTGACAGAGTTAAGAGCAAAGTTGATATTTTATTCATATGTAACGTAAAAATAAACAAAATGGTTATTAAATCAAATTTGGAAATTTTCATATTTCTAATATATTAAATATTTTTAATATATTCAAAGTTATATAAATTAATGATTTATCAACTAAACAATTGTTATTTAGGTTAAATTGGTAAAGAAAAATTTAATTTGTAAATTCATTGATTAATACTATACTAGTGATTAATTATAGCAATTTGTGACGTTAGAGATCAATTATTGCCATTGTGGGAGGAACCTAAATGGCTTATAATATATGTATTTCTTTTATAGTCAACTAATGTTGTTAAATAGCTTGCATATAATTAATGCATTAATTTTATCTTATTTTCTATCTAAATGATATAAGATCCAGGAAAAAAAAAAAAGAATAATAAAATCTAAATTGACAATAATATTTAAAATAATAATACGAAGAATTGGAGTTGACATTTCGTATCATGTTATATCTTATTTCATATTATATTTTATTTTGTATCATCTTTAATTATATCATGTCTTATTTCATGTCGTATTTTATATTATACATTATACGACATGAAATGATTAGACAGTGAACTAAACATATTTACATGTAAATACATATATAATACGAAACACGCTTATATAATAATAGACATAAATATTAATATTATTATAAAATATACTAATATAATTCATTTTAACATAATGTATTATAAATTTATTATATATAAATATATTTAAAATATTATAATATATATTTAAATAATTTATATAGTTTGACATTAAAATAATTAAATCTTTTGTATATTTTTAATCGTGTATTAATATATTAAGCAGATCAAATCTGTTTATGACACGGTATTTTCTGTGTCTTAATCGTATTGACACAATTATGATTCATATCCGTTAAACTCAAACTCATATTTATTTAAATTCGTATCGTTTCGTGTCACAAATTGTTAATTCTAAGAAAAATAGGCAATTAAAAAATAATAATTTGTGGACTAGACAATAACTCTTGAGATCATTAGAACTCTCTTTTCATTCCTTCTGCTTTGTTAGGTAGGTTTGTTGTCACTTCCCTATTTCTTATTCATATTGCATGCATAACATCTTCAATGTGATTTGCCGCTGGAAAGGAAAACACACATCAAATTGTGGGTACAACATGAATTAATATTTATTATATTAAATACAATTTTGTGAATTGTTGGAATAAAAATTCTAAAATAAATAAATAATAAAAATATATAATTGAAAGGTGAGATGAAAATAATAAAAGTTTTTTCTCCCTTAACTAAAAATTTCGAGTTTGAAGATATGAAATATTTTTAAAATTTGAAAGTCTCATAATTTAATTCATATAATATTTGTAATTAATTAATTTCAATATGATTGTTGATCACAATCTTGAGTTTTGAAGTCAAGAAAATTTTACATAGAAAATAATATTTTTTATAAAGATATGGATATATTTTTTTTATTTATAAAAAATTTCGAATCGAAAATCTTTAAAAAAAAGCTAATTCCCTATGCCACCGGAAAATAGTCGGATATCGACAATATTTTGATAATGTAGAAAAATATGTATGGTAATGAAGAAGAACAAGTCTCAATCTTGAAAAATAAAGAGTGGTAATGTTAAATTGAAGATGACATATTGTGCATGGAATTGAAAAAGAAAGAAATGTCTGCTAGTGGCGTTAATTTTCCCACGTGGCACCATTTTGTCATCAATCTTAATTATTAGGCCACCAATTAGAGAATAATATTTTTAATTAAACTTGATATTGAGAGCCTGCATTGTTTGTAACCGTCCAAAATGTTTATTTAGTAATTTACCGATTTCTCTCTCTCTCTCACTATATATTAAAATATTAATTTTTTAATACATGTGAAATAAAATATTATAAAATAAAATAAATTATATATCTGATAGGTGTGAATAAGTTAGTGTAAAATTCTTTCATTTTAATTAGAGATCTCAAGTTCAAGAATTAGGTATACAATTATGTTAAATACACTTTAAGAAGTATTTTAATGTCCTTTAATATTATAATCGGTATGTTTTAAATTAGTCGAATTAATTCTAAATATAGACAAAAAAATCAGGTATGTAGCGTAATTGTTTAATAAAATAAAGAAATTAATGTTAGTTGTAAATTATTTAAATAAATCAATGGTTAAGTATAGTTTATGAATCAAATATTAAATTAATTAGTGGAGTTTATTCACCTTTCCAAATAGATGGGGACAAAGTGGCCTCTCACAAACTTGATGTTGTGCATTGACCTTCTTCATCATGCGCGTAATCTATTCTCTCTCTCCATAAATGTATATTCATACTATCCTTTTTATTTTTTATTTTTATTTTAATGCAAAATTTATCATTAATTAAAATTTTCTTTTTAGTAGTTCTTGCAAATAACATATAATTAGAATTAATCATTTTTTTATTGTATTCCAATTAATTTTCCAAGGTTTAAGCTAAGTTAACTCGTAGTTTGGAAAAAAAAAATATTAACACACTTTTTGATTGTATATATATATGTGTGTGTTTTTTTTTTTTTTGAGGAAATCAATTATATATCTTTTGATAATTTGATTGTAAATTTGTTATAAAAAAAAAAAAAATACTCGCATCAATTAGTTTTGTTGGGGAGATGCTATCTGCAAGTCCACATCATTCTTCAACCATCTCTTACTTCTTAGCCCTTGGCCATGCATTCTAATCCAACTTCATATATTAAATAAATGCATTATGCCCCAACAATAAGAAAGCGTCATAATTATTAATAAGGCCTTCAACACCAATTACTGCTACACTTTTCTTATTATTATGTATGTAAATAATAATAGTAATATGGGGTATTAGGCATTGAGGTTCGGAAAAGCGTTTTTGAAAAAAAAATTTATATTTTAAATTTTTTTAAATTTTGAAAACTGCTTTTAGATAGAAACAGTTAAATAGATAATTTTTCTAAAAGTATATTAAAAAAAGTAGTTTACAAAAAATTAAAAAAATCAATCAATTAAATAAAAAAAACTATATATATATATATATATATTATGGTTGAAATTGTCTATATATAAATTTATTTATACACTTGTATCAAAGCCTATAATACATTTACCATTTATTAAAGAATTTTCTATTAGACACTTGAAGCCTCGTCTTCTTTTAAGTGGATGAGAATGAGATTTTAAGTTTAAGTAATCTCTTTTGTAATATGGGTGATTTTACTTTTACGGCGAGTGTAAGAAAATGACTGCTCTTATTGTGTAGACCAAAGCTTGTTGGACTTTTTAAATATGTCTAGGAAGTATTTCATCTCTCTAGTACAAAAAGATTGTATATTAGACCAAACTAATAAAAGAATATCCTATAAAACATTTTTTACATAATCTCATTAACTTGAGTTATTTTAAGTTTTTTTTGTTTGGAGAAAATAAATTGACTCTGCATCATACCATAAATGAATGAGAATAGGATTGTAAACGAGCTAAGCCGAATAGTGAGAAGCTCGACTCGTTAGATTTTTAGTTAGCTCGAGCTCGATTCGAGCTTTAATATCTAAATTCGAGCTCTAAACTCGAGCTTGGCTCATATTAAAATTAATAAATTCATGAGCGACTCTAGCTCGATTCGTTATAAACTCATTAAACCTGTTTAATGAGCTTAGTTCGAAATTGAGTTCAATAATCATATAAACCAGCTCGAGCTCGATTCATTATAAGCTCGTTAAGCTTAGTTCGAAATCAAGCTCGATAATTATATAAATGAGCTCAAGCTCGTTAATCAAATTTTATTTTAAAAAACTTAGAAATGGAAAAAAAAAAATTAATACAAATTTAGAAAGCAAATTAATACAATAGAGTAATAGAAATGAAAATCTTGCTCGAACATTAAAAAAAAACAAATCAATACACAAATAACAAATACAATTCAGGATAGCTCAAGCCTCAAAGTACAAAACCCAAACACAACTCTTATATGAAATGAAACTACAAATGTATATCAGTAATACTAAACAGATGAAGAAAGAAGCTCTCTCTTCTCCATATCATAATAGCAATAAATAAACCATTATCTTTTAC
Source organism: Balakata baccata (assembly GCA_949630135.1). NCBI lineage: Eukaryota > Viridiplantae > Streptophyta > Magnoliopsida > Malpighiales > Euphorbiaceae > Balakata > Balakata baccata. Next base: position 32,865 of record CATIWF010048852.1, read on the forward strand.
AATGATAACTGCCCTGCAAAACCCAATACTAATAAGTAAACTAAACACTAATTAATACATTTCAAATACCAAATCACAAATCATCAGTTGGACAATTATAAAATACAAACTAATTTTTTATGGTTTCCAAAGAATGGGTTTTTTCAGAAGGAAAAAGTAGTACAAAACTAAACAGCAAAAGTAATAACCACAAACCAGAAAATGAGTATTTGTATGTGAATTACCATATCAGCAATAATAAAAATATGAAATCACAATGAAACAAACTCTAAAACACCATAAACACACAACAGTAATATTATGTCTGGCAAGAGCAAATAAGGTGGAAAATGAAAACTCACATAGAGAGAGTACCAGGTGTGTGGGAATTGTATTTCTACCATCCATGGTAGACTCTAAAACATTTGTGGTTGGTGACTAGAGTGGATGCTAGCATCTATGATAGCTAACGCATTTGGTTAAGGCGTGCTCCAAATCAAATGTATATGCAAGTTAAGGGAGAAAGAAAAATAAATAGTTATAAATCAAAATTAAGATCAAAAAAGTATAATCCCTTTATTTGAAATACAGAAAAATAAATGTGATGAGAAAGGTGGCAATTGCAATAAATTGAACATAAGGAAAGATCGAAACGGAATGATATAAATGACTAAGCTGAGAGTACAAATCCAATAAAAGAGAAAAAGGAAAGAACTAACGATGTATGAAAAAAAGTTGAAAACTAAAATTGACCATAAGCAGCAATGAACTTTTTGTATCCACCGATTCTAAGTAACTAAGTTGTAGGTTCAGTAATCATTATTACGTTCATGGCTTGATTTTCAACACCCTAAAGAATTCTAATAAAAAAAGATATATGCATCATAAAATTTCATGTGAGTCTCTTCTTAGACCTGAATGCCATCACCGATTAAGAAATCTTATTAGATATAATATTTTTGTCATAAAATTTCATGTGGATCTTTTTTCATGGTCATTAAGTGTATCTAAGTCTGAAACCCTTTAAATAGTAATCAACTTTCAAGTCAGGGAAAAAAATAGGAGTAGCTGCAGCTAGATCAATATAAGGAAAGTGTCAAACGGAATGATATAGATGACTAAAACAAATTTCATATATATGTAGCCCTATTACTAAAGGAATACTTCAAACATAACAAATTTCATATGTAAATAACCTCATCACCAAAGGATGCTTCAAACATATATAAAAAGAAAATCATTGACCACAAAAAAAAAAGAGATGCATAAAGCTCGTTGCATATTAGTATGTTTGCACAACTATTTGTTGAAGTTACTCAGACTAATCAAAACAAAGGGAAGAGGAACAATAGCACTAAAAAACTTAAAGCCTATTCTGCAGCAGTTCAATATCCATTCATATATTCTACATATTTCTCGGACACCATAACGCGATTAGCATGGATTAATTTAATCTTTATTAACATGTGGAAACCAAAATCATAACGATCTACCCATCAATCATTTAGAAAACCCAAAACACGATAATACAAAAGGCATAAAATAAGAACAGACACCTCATATGAGCACCTAATTATGAATTCCCAATTAAACCACAAACTCATTGTAAAATACTAAAAAGTCAAAGTAACAAAATAATTGAAACATAGATCCAAGGTAAACCCAAAACGAAGCAACAGATCTACGAAAATCCAATGCAACAAAACAAACGCCAAAAAAATAATTTGAAAACAGAACATTATTAACAATTATAGTTACTAAATGCAAAAAAGGATATGCATCATACTAAAATCGGTAAACAAACTTTTACTAGTCAAAACCATAAATATCCTACTACTTTTACTAAGTAATTTTCTAGGGAGTAAACAAAATGTATAAATTAAAAGAGAGAAAAAAAAAATTAATATACTTGGTAATGCGATTAAGGTCTATCTTGCAGCCTTTTGAATCTAGGAGTTCACCCGAAGTACTCCTCTATCATTTCTATTAATCATTAATTGTTCTCCACAGTATATCTCGAATAAGAAATTAACCATGTAAACCAAAAAATAAGAAATCAATAAAAAATAAACTAAAGATTTAAAAGTCGAAGAACATCAACGATTATAGTTGCTGAATGGAAGAAAATGTAAATCATAGTAAATCTAGCACAGCAAAAAAAAAAAAAAAAGAACAACAAACTTCAATCAACCAAAACTACGAACCTCTTTGTACCTTTACTATGCAAAGAGTTAACAAATAAAATCTAAACGTCAAAAGAGGTAATATATATATATATATATATATATATATATACCTGGTAATATAATTGAGGTTTCTTTTGAAGCCTTTTGAGCCCAGCAGTTGAGTCGAAATACTTTTCCATCATATTTTTTGATTGTCAATTTGTCTCCGTCGTTGATCTCAAAGTTTTTACAACTATAGCACCGGAATCGCTAAGGGTCCGACTAACCGACCTCTACTAATTACTAAACTATTCGATTTGTGGGTTTCACGTTAGATCTATGAGTGTAAAGAAATAAAAAAGACATATCTGATAAGGGTGAAATTATTGAATCCCAAAGAAGAAATCGAAGGAGTAAAAGGGTTGCAAAAGAAGCAATATTACCGGAAACTATTATATCGAAGAAGAATGAAGGAAAGGGGAAGAGGCAAATTAGCAGACAATTGGAAAAAAGAAAGAAAAAAACAGATCCAATACAATTATAGTGCTATGGTTTGAAAGGAAAGGGGGAGATGAAGAACAGGAGATAATCGAGATGGAGAGATTTGGAGGCAGCTGGTACAACCCTAGGGCAACTTATCTATTTTATTCAACATCATACGACGTTGTTTTGTAACAGGGGGTTTTTAGGAAATGCATTATATGATGAACAATAGTGAATCCGATGAGTCTTAATATATAGTAATAATAGATGTAGTAGATAGATTAGATTAATACAATAATAGTAAATAACTTTGATTATATTATTTGACTAATTCACTATAACTATTTATGTGAATTTTTTTTATAGCTTCTCGGATAATATAATTAAGAAAAAGAATACTAGTGGTTGCTAAGAAATTAGATAATCAATCAGTTAGTTGAATTATTTAAATTAATAGAATAACAATAATAATTAAAAAATAGATTTTGGTGGTTAATGAAAATTGAAAAATAAATTATATGCAACGGAATTAGACACATGTAGAGTAAGTGAAATTTATAATTAATATTTAGAAATTTGATTCAATAGTGGTGTATTTATGATGTGAAATTTTTTGAAAGTAATTATAGAGAATTTAGCCTAGAAATTTTTTTTTTGTAAATGATATTTTCTTAGGATGAGATTAACTGAAATTAAATTCAAATATTATGAATTTTTTTATAAAATTTCTTTATAGATTTTTTTATTTATTAATTAGAATGCTAGATATTATCGGTTTTTAATTAAATCTCTACATATTAATAAAAAGATAATTTATCATTGACAAACGTATATACATGTATATATGTTTGAGAAAAATTTATGTTTGAAATGTCATACACTTGTATAAAACTATCAATATCATAACTTAAGACAATTAAAAGAACAAATAAAAAACAAGCAGGTCTGAAATTATTTAAATTTATTATATTACAATTATTTTGTTAAGATCATATAATATAACTAAAATAAATAATAAAATATATTTGATTTATCATATTGATAAATTAGATTATTTTGTAATAAATTGCATTTTTATTTATTTATTTATCATATATAATAACTACAAGAGATCAGTTAGCATTTATCAACAATTTAAGATGTTGAAAGAAGAATAAAAAAGAATAAGAGGAGCAAACAGTAGAGAAAAAGAGAGAAAAGAAATGGAGGCAACTAGAGAGAAAAAGAGCGAAAAGCAAAAAAGACGAGAGTTGAGGGTTTTTTTTATAATTGAGGGTAATTAATGACGCTATTTTGTTGATGTGTAAGGAGTGAGTTCAAGAGTACCTAAGTAAATGCATAGTTACTATTCAAATTGCAACTTATTATATATAATAGTATAGATATTAAGTATTTTAAATTTTATTGATTAAAAAAAGTATTTTACATTTTATTTGAAGATGAGAAAAAAAAAATTATTAATAATTTTAAATCTTTGATTATGTTATTTGATTGATTCATTATAATTATTTATATGAATTATTTTTTAGCAATTTTCTAATAATATAATTAAGAAAAATGATATTAGTTATTGCTATGAAATTAGAGGATATGTTTAAAAAAAGAAATTAGAGGATTCAATCATTATAATTTTTTATATAAATTATTTTTTAACAATTTTCTAATAATAAAATTAAAAAAAATGATATTATTGATGACTATGAAATTAGAGGGTATGTTTAAATAAAAAAAGAAATTAGAGGATAAATTGATTGTAGTTGAATTAATTAATAATACAAGAATAATGCTTCACGTGGTTAAAAAATAGATTTTAATATTTAATAAAAAATAAAAAAGTGAATTTATAAATTTTATTTTCTTATGAACTTTTAATTTATTTTCACGTATTTTTTTAATATTAAATTTTTAGCATATAAAAAATGACTGATTATTTTGCTTTATAAATTTTGTTATATATATAAAACCTTGTTTAAAATTTCTTAGATTAAATTAAAAAAAACATCTGCAATCTAATTATTAACTATAATATCAGATATTATTGATTTCTAGTTTCAATATAGTAATTAAAAGATGATTAATTATTATTATATATATATATATATTGAGAATAATTAACGTTTGAAATATGTTTTAAGTCTATATATAATTATTAATATCAAATTCAAAATAATTAATAAAACGAATAAAAAAAAGTAAACAAAGAAATCAAAATCAATGACTGTTCTGAAATCATATAAGTTTAATATATTATAATTTTTTATAAAAAATTATATAATACAATTATATAAATAATAAAATTGATTGATTGACACTTATTATACTAAATTGTAATTAAATTGATTTACTAAATCATATATTAATTTTATGCATAAACTATATAGAGCCCTTAAATTTTTTATTTTTTCTTAGTTCGTTCTCTAAATCGGTTTTTGGATCTAATTGTTTCTTATACATTATTTTTGGATCAATGTGCCTCTCTAACATTTCAAAAACATAATAAATAGTCATTTTATAATGACATGGCAGCCGGAAGATTCACTGAATATTAATCCACCTTTCCGCTGTCATATCAGTATAAGTTAGTTACTTATTATATTTTTTAAATATTACAGGGGGCAAATTGGTTAAAAAATAGTATTTAGAGTGCAACCGAGTAAAAAAAAAGAAATAGGAGGCAAGCTGAAAAAAATAAAAAATTCAGAGAGTTACGTATGAGTTAAGTCTTAATTTAATTTATATTTATAACATAATATAATTAAAATAAATTATAAATATTTTAAAAATTAATGATATATAAATTAAAATAAAAGAAAAAAATTGTAATATCTTATAAATATTTTTTAATTAACAATAAAAATAGTTTTCTTAATTGTTATCTTATATCAAATTTATATGGAGGTTATAAACTCAATTTTCTATATTACTATTATAGAATTTTAGCATATAAAATTATTTGTAATATCAATTTTATTAATTAATAAATTTATAATTTTAATTTTATGGATTAAAGTATACATAATTATAAGTTATAAATTTTATTATATTTATATAATAAATGTAAAAATTATAAATAATACTATATTTTCTATATCACCATTCTCCTTTTTAAAATAATATTATTTTATTTAATATGTTAAAAATAGAATATAAATGATAAAATATTAATATAATATTATATATATACATACATGTTCGTGAGTCTATGAACTAATGCATTTGTAAATATGTTTACGAGTTTATAAACGAATATGTTCATAAGTCTTTAAACAAATACGGTTACGAATATGTTCTCAATCCTATAAACGAATATATTTACGAACTTTTAAACGAATACGTTCACGAGATTGCGAATCAAATAATTTTAAACTCGAAATCTCGAAATCAAGCTTGAATTTGGCTTAATAACATTAACGAACGAATTCAAACGAACTTTTTTCCAAACTGATATGCGAATGGTTCATAATTAGTTTGGTTCGGTTATAGCTCTAAACGAGTATATATATATATATATATGAGAAATGCTGATCATCACTACTAACCTTCATAGTTTCCCTTTATATAGGCCAACTCCAAACACTATCATCATCTTGTCGGCCTCTTTAACTCTACCATATTATTTCTTACTCTTTCTTTCTCAGGAATCAATATTATCTCTATCTCTATTCTCAAGCTTTCTTGATCACCAAACACTCTCTCCATCTCCAGCTTTCTTCAGTTCTTACTCTTCTTTAGTTTGTACTTTCTTGATTTTCTTGAATTAATATAAATCATGAACCACCAAGAAATCGCGACCCTTCAAAGAAACAGTAGCTGTAGCAGAAGCACAAAGAAGATAATTCCATCAAACTACATCAGATCATCGCCTCCGGTACCGGAAAACGAAGATTTCTCCCATAAATTACTACTCCGTCGAGATTCGCCGATCTCATCTATACAACGCCTCAACAAGCTCCATTCAAGATTCTCCTCTCTTCTCCGTTCCATTTTTAAAATCGTTGCTTTTCCTAATATAATTATCCCCACCTGTAAATGGCTTTCTCTCCCTCCTCACCTCTCAATCGCATCCTCTCTTGGCAGAAAAGTCACCGGTACTCTTTTTGGCCACCGCCGAGGGCATGTCAGCTTCGCCGTCCAGGACGATCCTAGGTCTGAGCCGGTCTTGCTACTGGAACTAGCCATGTCAACGTCCATGTTGGTTAAAGAAATGTCGTCCGGTTTAGTTCGGATCGCGCTCGAGTGCGACAAGGATCAAGTGGCTGTTCACGGCGGCGGCGGAAAATCAGGGAAGCTGTTTAATGAGCCAATGTGGACTATGTACTGTAATGGGAGAAAGTGTGGGTATGCAGCGTCACGCACGTGCACAGAGCTGGATTGGCATATGCTGAGCACGGTGCAGAGCGTGTCGGTCGGAGCCGGGGTGATTCCGATGGTGGAAGATGGGCTGAAGGGCGGCGGATCAGAGGGTGAGTTGCTATATATGAGAGCTAAGTTCGAGCGAGTTGTGGGTAACCGTGACTCGGAGGCGTTTTATATGATGAACCCAGATGGAAACGGTGGGCCTGAACTCAGTATTTTTCTTTTAAGAATATAAAATAGATTAAACGAAAAAAAAGAATTACACAAAAAAGAAAGACTTGTTGGAATTCGGTAGTATTTTATTTTTCATTTTACAGGTATTAGACAAAGGTTGTTTTAATTAATCAGTGACATGTATCATGTACATTTTTTTTCCTAATTTATATTTTGTTTGCATATATATGTGTTTTTAATTAAATTTGAATTTAGTAATTCTAAGTTTTTACCAAAAAAAATATATAAATGACTGTTATTCTTTTTATTAAATACGAACTTAAAAATAATTGAAATTGTTTTCCCGTATCGATATGCAAGGGCAAAGCTTCATCTCCCAAAATTTTGAAACTTTCTTCGTATAAACAGGATATTTAAAATTTATGAGAAATATTTTTTATATATTTTTAATATTTAGTCCTATAATAAAATAATTAGACAAAAATGGACAAACACAAATGTTATATTTTCAATATTTTTTATTGAACTCTTTACTTGATCTTTGTGTACGCACATTAGGTCACAAATATGTATAACTAAGTTAGGGTTAATTTTATTGGTAGTCGCTTAATTTTATTTTTATAGTAATAAAATTAAAAAAAATTTATTTCAAAAAAATTAGTAAAAAAATCACTAAACTATATTTTTATTTTATTAAAATTAATTCATGCTAATTTTCTGATTTAAGTAATAAGAAAGTTAATGTGACTGCTGATATGTCGTCGGAAATCCAACGTGATAGCTGTATATGTCACCGAAAATCTAAAATATCAGCTGACATATTACTAGAAATTAATCTGAAGTGATTTTAGAGAAACGAAAATATTATTTAGTAATTTTTTTTAAACGAAAAATGATTTTATGATTTTACTATAATAAAAATAAAGTTCAGTAACTATAGATTAATTTTAACCCATAAAACTTTCTAATGAATTAGATATTTTAGATTTTCAAAACTATCTACTATATAAAATTAACCAACTATGTTTCCAATAGAAAAACAAAAATAATCTCTTAACCTTCAGAAATTTCTATACCAGCCTATTAATATCCAAAAAATCAGCAAAAGGGGAAGGCTTTTCTAGTCTTCTTTAATCTATTTTATTGTTTAGATAAGTTCCAGTTAAAATTATTATTTTATTTTTTAATTGAATTTAATTAATTTTCAATTGTTTATATTTAATTTAAAGAAATGTTTACATAATTTTATTCTTTTAATTATTTTTTTTTATCGATTTCAACTTAAAATTCAAATTCTTATTCTATTTTACTTTGTTATACTTTAAGATCAAGTGCTATTTTTATTATTTGTTAAAAATATTTTAGGTTTTATTATAGTTAAACAAAAAATATTATTAATACATTTTTCAATGGTATTCATATTAAAAAGGAAATTTTTAAAATTTTTGAATTAGACTATCTTCTTTTTTTTTTTTTATTAATTACGAGTTGGAGGACTAGAACTGGGTTGCTTAGGGCTCATAAAACCTTCAACCAACTAGATTCATTTAGACTCTAATGTTAATAACTTCAAGACCTTGAAAGAAAAATATAAAATAGCATTTTAGATTAAATAATTTTGTTTGCTTATTTGTATGTTGTCTGTCATTTTTTTTTTTACATTTTATTGTTGAACCTATTTTAATAACAATTAAAGATAATATTGTTATGTTTAATGAGAATTTTTTTAATTGTAAATTGTTAATGTTTGTATACATTTAATTTGACCCTAAAAGCTTGAAGTCAAGCTCCCGATATACTGAGGAGCTGTATAAGGAAAAAGAAAGTTGTGTAAAGGAAGATCATGACTCGTTTCTGTTTCTCATATATACATATATCATACGATATATGTAAAAGTGAAAATGAAAAAATTGACAAATTTACTAAAACAATCAACATATTTGTATTAATTAATTGAGTTAATTTTGTTATTTTATAATTTAGTTTATTAGTGAACAGTATTAATAATACATTAATCATAAGTCTAATTCTATTAGGACTATTGATTAATAATTCTTTTTATTTTCTGAATTTTATTTTTTTTCTTTCATTTTCCTTTTGATTTATACGAGAATAAATTAATTAAGAAGCTAAATTATAAATTAGTTTATAAAAAAGTATAAATTAAAGCAAAATAATTTATCTATTAAAAAAATACCCAGAAAAAAAAGTTATGTATTAACAAGGAACGAATAAATTATCATAATTATAATTATAATCATAATATATATATATATATATATATATAAATGGAAATATGGGGATAGATAAATTTACTGAAAAGTCAATATAATTATATTAGTTAATTAGATTAATTTTATTATTTAATAAATTAATTTATTAGAGAACTAATATTAAAAAGTAAGAAAAAAATAATTTTATAAAAAAATATTAGAAAAATACAGTAAAAAAAGTAATAATAGCATAATGCTATATGTTTATTATTTTGTTCCCATTAAGGGCTTTTATTAATTTTTTGAGAGTTTTATGAAAAAACTATAAATATATTATTCCAATAATAATCTTAAATATTTCTATATAGTGAGAAATAATTTTTATATTTATTTGGATACAATAAATAAATAATAGTATTTCTATTATATATAAATAAATAATATCATAATCATACCATATATAAAATTGGAATAAGCAAAATTATCGTAAAATATTTATTACCTCTATTTTATATATAACTTTTAATAACGGATAAATTATTAATTTGAGGAAAACAGACAAAATTACCATTAAAATACTTATTACATTTTTATATGTGACTCTTAATAATAAATAAATTAATAATTACAATAAAGTAATATGAAATTTGAGATAAATATGAACCTTTATTAATCATAAAATAATATGAAATTTAAGATAAATATGTACTTTTAAAGTTCATTAGGAATAAAATATCATAATATTATATAATTCAATATAAATAAAACACTACCAAATAATAATTAATATGGAGTTCAATATCTAATATAGAGTAATAATAAAATATGTAAAATCAAATAGTAATTAATGACGAGTCTAATATTTAATAACCACGTGCAAGACACGTCAATGAAAAACTAATTATATATAAAAGTGGGAATTATGGGAGGGGGGTCATGCAAATTTGATGAAAAGTCAAATTGATTATATTAATTAATTGAGTTAATTTTATCATTTAATAATCTAATTTATTAGTAAATATTATTAATAATTCATTAATTACAAGTCCAATTCTATTAGAACTACATAATTATGTTTTATATAAATATATATATATATAACTAATATTAAAAAGCATATAATTGAAAATTAATTACTTAAATTGATAATTTGTTATTAATATCTTTGTTTTGATTAGCTATGGTTAGCATCGATTTGATGTGGCAATAATTTAAGTAAGTTCGAAATCATTTAATTTGTTATTGTGAAATTATAAATTAATTATCATACTTACTATATTTTGGATACATAAATTTATCAAAAAGCTATACTAATTGTATTAGTTAATTGGAATAGTTTTGTCATTTAATAATTTAATTTATTAGTGAAATGTATTAATAATTAATTAATTAAAAATTTAATTATATTAGGACAAAATAACTATATTTTACATATAAAAAAATCATAGAACTATATTGAAAAGAAAGAAAACAAAACTAAAGGTGTAAAAAGTCTTAATTTCATTTGATTCGATTTAATCAAATAACGAAAAATTATTACTAATTATTGATTAATTTTGGTAAAATCATACTTATAATACTCCTAAAAATCAAGTTCGATTTTTTATTTTTAGTTTAATTTTACTCATATGCCTAATTTCTTACACTCATCGACATAAACATAGGTAGAGTCACATTTAATTGAGGATAGATAATTAAACCATTTAAACTTTTTAAAATTTACATAATAATATATGAATTTATATAATTTTTTAAAAGTTATTTTTCTTAAAAAAATATTAGGAAAGCACAGATAAAAAAAATAATGATAGCATATTATTATTCAATATACAACAACAATAGTTTCTATTGACATATTGAATTTATATAATGGTAAGTCTAAATTAAATTATAATCATACATGTAATGTATAATATAAATTTCAAAATACTTAGTATAATTCCTATAAGTTATTTCTTAATAATTTTTATATAGTTCAATAATTAATTTTATTTTAATCATATACCTAACGAGTTAAATTTCATTTTAAAATTTACATACATAGTATAATATAATTTACTTTTATATAAAATATAAGAATAAAATATAATTAACAATCATTAATATTTAAATTAAATGTGATTCTTTTACATGATAATTAAAAGTAACTAAAATTAATTTACTTGTTAAGATTATTATTATTATTTATATAATAATGATGAGTCCAATTATTAAAAATTATGTGCAATACACGTGGATGATTGAGAATAAGGGGATAAGCAAAATAACTGTATAATACTTATTACCTTTATTTCATATGTGATTCTTAATAATAGACAAACTAGTATTTTAGGAGGACAGACAAAATGATCGTAAAGTATTTTCTACTTCTATTTTATATATGACTACTTAATTATATTATAATTAAAAGTAACTAAAATTAATTTGTCAGACAAGATTATTATTATCATTTAATAATGATGAGTCCAATTATTAAAAATCACATGCATCACACGTGGATGATTGAGAATATGCAAGACAAGTAAAATGATCGTAAAGTACTTACTACCACTATTTTATATATGACTTTAATAATGGACAAATCAGCAATTTGAAAGGACAGATAAAATGACCGTAAAATACTTACTATTTTTATTTTATATATGACTCTTAATAATGAAAAAATAAGTAATTTTGATATAAATTATAATACGAGTTTAGATTAGTAATTTGAATGTACGAATATAAATATCTAATAATTAGACGATAATTAATAACAAATCTAATATCTAATAATTACGTGTGTGAACGCACGCACACAAATTAGCCTATCAATTATATATAAAAGAATAAGTTACATTCTAAATTATGATTAAGTGCAATTGACCTCCTCAATTTTAGCTTTATCTTTCCCATTAGTGAATTTTGTTGAGTTAACTCATTCTCATATTACCCAATCAGAACGTGACACGTGTCAACAAACAGATTCCCTCCTTAAAATGGCAGCATATTATTTAAATCTTAAAAAAATAACTCAACAGTATTGTGTCATCCATTTAAATTCATATTTTCAAATGATTCTCTCGTTGTAATTGATTTTTAAATTGTGATAATTTAAGCTGAATTTGAATTTGGATAAGTCTTAAACTTGAATTAAAATAAGTTTTAAGACTTTGATTAGGACTTGTATTCCTAATTGGACAAGTATTCATATTATTGTTTGACATAGCCTATAAATATAGGCAAGATTAAAGCTTTTAAAGCAATAAAATAAAGAGAGCATATACAAAAGCAACTTAAGGTTTGCAAGTTTGAGTTTTTGCTCGGATATTATTAGAGTTCGGGAAACACCTTTGGGAGTTTTGGAAATTTTTTTTAGGGGTTCTAAGGAGGAAAGAAGGGGGAAATACAATAAATTGTGAGTTTGTACTTGATCAACTAAAAAGAGATAAATTCTATTGTATTGTAATTTTTTTTTATTTTCTCGTATAGAAAAGAATTGGTTATTTTCTATGGACGTAAACAATCAAGACCGAACTACGTAAATCTTGTTTTATCTTATTTTCGTTGGTTTAAATATTTTATTTTAATGTGGTTATTGGTCGTTTTTCCAACATTCCTAACCACCGCCCCACCATTGAAAGGATCCAAATCTCACTTTCTCATATTCCGACCAAAACAAAATGAATTGGAGCAAATTTTCAAGATATTTGATGTTAATGGCGATAGTAAGATCTCGCCTTCTGAGCTCGACTTCATAGGACAGTAAGATTTACTTGGCCATGCCTCGACGTCAAATACATTCCTGGTTGTGATTAGAGGCATCTGTCTTTCTTTATTCTTTCTTGACAAAATCATAACGGCATGTCTCTTAGAAAAATCAAGAAAGAAGAGATGAAGAAGTTTCGTATGGAATCGAAGATTCTAGAAATCCACCTACTAAGCTCCATTCCCGAATCAATTGACTTGAAGTCTGGTATTGATTAACAAATGCATCAATTTAAAATTGATTTCTAATCCTACAATCTACAAATTGAAATTAGATGTTGATTCAAAATAATTTTATTTTTTAGTGGTGGCTTTGACTAATATATACATGAATTTAGAATTAATTTTTATTGTTTTCAACATGATTCAATTTTAGATTATAAATGTAAATTCGAATGAAAATATTCATATTCTAAATGATTTAGGAAACTTATCATTATGTCATAGTCTTGAAATTGAAATTAATGACAAGAAAATGATAAAAATTTCTATCAAATATTAATCGGGAAGTTTTCAGTTGTTCTTTATTAACTAATTGTTTGGTTTAAACATAAAATTACAAAGTTGCAACTCTATTTATATAAACAATAATTATTAATAAATGCATATTATAGAATTGTATTTATTAGTTTTTTTTTCTATTTAAAATTATAATTGACAATAATGACTGATTAATTTTTTTATCAATTTTTTTGATCAAACAAAAGTATTAGTAGAATAATGTCCTATAAATAAAGATATTACAATCAAATTTGGTGGACCTAACTTTTCAAAAAAATCACATTTAATTTAGATGATTTTCATTCGGATATTGGATTAAAAAAAAAAAGTCATATTTTCATCCTAGAGATCATAATAATTTTCTTTTGAAATTTATTAGAAAAATATATTTTATTATTAAAAATTATTATATAAATAAAAATTTACCCACGTTGAAATTAGTCTATGGATTCGCCCCATCTGGAACGACAAGTTTATCTTCAAAGTCTCGCTAAGTTTCCCTATTAGATAAAGTGTGTTTCTCTGTTCTTCAATCGGCTGTGTTTCTCTGTTTTTTCAATCTTTTTCATAAGGGGTTCAATTTTCATTTCCTCTCTTTAATGATCAAAATTTCTAGGATGTGAAGCTGTGAACAAACAATGTCTTGTCATGTGTTACTGCTCTCGCTTAATTGGATTTGAGGGTTATTTCATCCAGTGGGTCTTTTTTGTACCATATCTAGAGAAAGAAGAAGATGGAATTAGCTATGCTTTCGAATGGAGTAGGATTTGGGTCATATTGAAATTTATTTCCTCCTTACTTTTTCAGTTCTCTTGATTTTTCGAAAATTGGGTAATTCTAAATTTGATTTCAGATTCTATGTTATAGTGGAATTGCTTGCAACTGTGGGGTTGTAGCATGGATTTGTCCCTTGTTGTTAATGGTTCGAGATATTGAGGATTTCTAGCTGTTGTTTATGCTTTTATTGAATATCTTGGTATAAGAAGCACTAATTTGTTGTTGGGTTGAGAAAGTCTTGTTATTGCCATCGTGATTCAAAGAAATCAATTTCAATGAAGCGTTGGACTGATATATATATATATATATATGATACATGTCATTATTTATTCAATTGGGTGGTAAGGCTAATTGAGTTGATTTTAAGAAAATCGCTAATGGAGATAGACAAAGCTGAAGTTGAAGAATTTAATAGTACCAATTTTTAAATTTATAAACTTAATTGTGCTGAGTTTTAACTTTAGGAATTTAATGTCATAATTTAAAATGTTACTTTAGTCTAATATATATATATATATATAATAACAAAAAAGAAAAATAAAAGATAATATGATATTTATGCACGCGTAGGTGTGACTTTTTATTTTTAAAAAATCATTAAAATAATAGGCACGCTCATTGACATTGTCGGACGAAATTAATCATGAAAATTCACAATAATTTGATTAATATTTTACTTATATTATTTAACTAAATTTTAGCTAAAAATTCCAACTTGGGAAATCGGAGAGGATACTTCGAACAATGTGTTTGCTAATTGCTGGGTAGAGTTAACATTTTAAAGCATTCAGCACAAAATTAAATTAAATGTGAAATTAATAAACTATGTGTTTAAACTTTAAATATGCCCTTTTGCTTTATATAAATAAATAATGGTCCCTATAACTGTTGCATTTAAAAAAATTTCAAATTATATCTATACATCGCTTTTATATATTATCAATGAAAATTAAATATTTTTTTTAAAATTTATCTTTATACTCATCAATTCAAAATTATTAATATTATATTGAATTTAAAATTTTTAGTCTTTCCAAACCAGCTTAGTTTTCACAGCTAATTTTTTATCTAAATTTAAAACTAATTATTAACTTTTTAATTCTAATAAAATCATTAAAAGTGACAGTTAATATGAAACGGAAGAATTATATAATTCCAATTAATGCAAGATGAAAACTTGAAGTAAAGTATAATAATTATGGACAATAAAGGGCACATAATAATGAATTTACTCAATACAAATCTAAATTAGAAAATTAAGACTAAAAAAAGATGCAAAATAATTCAATTTATACTCTTTAATTAAATTCGATCTTAATATGATTTAAATTTTTCTCGAAGTTTCAATTAGGGAACACATCTAAGAGTTGTTGACAAAAGAATCTCCTAACTCTCTTTGCATTGACTGAACATGATAATGACATTTATAATTAAAAATTTAAAAATAATAATAAGATACTAATGGTATAACTAATTTCGTATTGATTGATCTTATTTTATTCTTTCAAAATAAATTTATATATTAATTCAATCAATAACTCATATGATAGTAAATAATTGTTATTTATGTACAATAAATTATTACTTCATCCGTTCAATTTCAATTGTAGTTTAAGAAAATAGAATTTATTCTGTTTCAATTGCCAGTTTAAATTATCGATAAAAAATAAATTTTTTTTCTAACTTTACTCATATTAGTTTTAGAGAAATTGATTTTATTGAAGTAATTATAATGCATTATTACTTTTAACTAGTATTTTTAAAAAAATAATATAATCATTATATATATATATATAATTATATTTATTAAATAATATTTTTAATCTTAATAAAAAAATTATAAACGACAGTTGAAGCAGATTATGACATAGAATATCTTTTTTTTTATTCCCCTACCTTGATTGTACTTTGAAAAGAAAGAAAAATTATGACAAATTTCATGAATGAAATAATAAGTTTGATAAGATATTATTGAAAAAAAACCACCAAGGGAACCAATAAGGAAGCAAACAAGAATAGCATCCAACTCTGAAACCCTCTTTGTGTCTGCCCACCCACAAGTGGACTTTCTGATCCTATTTATCACCAAATGTTTCCACCACTCTTTGTCTTAAATCTTGGAATCATTTTCCATATTTCTTCAAATCCTTCATATTTTCTCCAACAAATATGGAGGATATCCCAATATATGACTATTTTCTTTTTAAATAACTAGTTTTGGTCTGATATATATCTTAAGTTGGACCGACTAATTCAAAGTATATCTAATAGAACTCAAAATGACTGTAAAATACTTTAATATTTAAGGTAATTGTATATCTAGAGCTTGAATTCGATATTTCTAATTAAACTGAAAGAGTCTTATATCAGTTCATCAATATTTTTTTGAATTAAAATGACTATTTAATTTATTTTTTTATGAACTTTTCTGTTCTTATCAACAAATGAGATAATGAAAATCATATTAGTTCTTTCCAGCCTATTATCATCAATTTTTTTTCTATTTGTAAGATCTTAAGAAATCATATTTTATTTTAACTCTCGATATTAAATTATCCAACTTTCTATTTTGTTTGAATTAAATTTTACAATTTTAATTTTTAGGTTTAACTTTCAGTTAACAGGAATTTAATTTCAATAAGAAAAAGTTTATCAAATTAAAATATTATTGAAATTATCATTTCATATGCAATTATAAATATGTAGAATATATTTATTTAGTAATATTTTTATTTTAGAATTAATATTCTTATTAACATATCATTGACCACACATGCATCTTTGGTTGACTTTTGGTAGAACCTTCAAAAGGGATTGTTGTCTACTGGAGCCAACGGAGCATTATATAACAGCACCACTAATGGTGGATATTCTCCTCTTCTCTTCCCTCTGATTTTATTCTTATTTTATTATGATACATTAATATGTCTTTTTATTAAATTTTATATCAAAAATTGTGCTGAAATAATTAAAAAAATTATTATTTGTTTCGTGAAGTTTGCCTATTATATTAGCATTCTTTTTAAGTTTTATCTATTATACTAGTATATCTAAAATTTAATATATTATTCTAGTACTATTTTCAATAATAAAAGAATACTATTTTAAACTAACGGCAAATATGTTAAAATTTAATAGCAGAATCACATAGAGAGATAAAATAGAATAAATAAATTGTATAAATTTTTAAATTTCAAACGTTACTAATGTAATATGCGGTAAATAATAAATTTTTAAAAAAATTTATATCTAAGAGGCATTGTCATTGCCTAGCTGTAAAGAGCGGCAACAGTCCATCTTGTTGATAATTTATATAATCAAATCATAAAAACATTATGGCTTTGAGTATTTGTTTCATTCTAACTTCTTTGTCGATAATTTCCAAAAAAAAAATAACTTGATTGTCGATAATTGAATATTGAGGGAGTATTTGAGATATTTATTGAATGTAGAAAAGAAAGTTTTAAAATTCTTTTATTTAATTTTATAAACTGTTTTTATACAATATATTTTTATAAAAATATTTATTTACATATTTATCTTCAAAATCAGTTTCCAGAACTTAAGAAAAATAAAAAAATATATTTTTTTTTTCTAAAAATTGTTTTTATTTTCAAACATAAAGCCAAATAGAGCCGGTGGTTCTCGAGGGGAGTGGCATCCTAATCCGCCCCCTTTCTTATTTGATGGATGTAATGGACTATGATGTTTGTTAGTTAATGAAGAGTTTTTTTTTTTTTTTCGAGCCAAATAGAGCCTTATCAAATTACGATTCAGTGTTTGATCTAGTCCATTTCAATAAAAACAAAAACTAGAGGTAGCAAATGTGTGGATTAGGGAGGTATGGATGAGTAAAATCGAACCAAAATAAAAAATTGAATTGAACCATATTAAATTTGGTATATTTGATTACATTTATTTGGTTCAGTTATTTTTTAAAAACATCGATTTATTTGGTTCAATTGAAAATATTAAAAAACTATTTAAATCAAACCAATCGAATTTTTTTATACATACATATTTTTTAAAAATTTTATAAAAATTAATTCTAATTTTTATATAAAATAAAAATTTATAATAATTAGTTGTATTACATAATTGTTGAAAAAATCATAAATTATGACAATTTATTGTAATTTTTGTTAACTAATCTTAATTTTGTAATAATTAATAAAATTATGATACATTGATTTTAATTTATGTTCATTTACAAAATTTTGTTCTTAGTTTATGGTAATTTATAAAGTTATGATAGTTGATTTTAATTCATATTCATTGATAAAATTATTATGATTGATTTTAATTTTTTTATATTTTATTTGATAATTATAATTTATATTAGTTAATAAATAAAATTTATAAAACTGATTAAACTAATTAAATCGAAATATTTTGATTCAGTTAAGTTCAATTTATAATATATTTTGATTTGATTCAATTTTTCATATATGTATCAGTTTAATTCAGTTTATTAGAGTGCATATCGAACCAATGCACATCGCTAAGGGTGGATATCAACTAAATCTAAATGGAATGGATTGTATGTTATCTATTTATGACCTATTTGATAATCTATAACCATTTAACTATAACCGAGTGAAATTATTTATTTAAAAACTGGAATTTTTCTCATTAAATATTAAAATTTTATGAAAATATTTTTTAGTCGAAATATTTCAAATAATTTATTATTATTATTTAAAATTTAATCATGATAAATATCATTTTTAATCTCACAGTTTTTTACTTCATATAACCGGAACTTGAATTTTATTTTTTTCAATTTGAAACTTTAAACGGATAAGTTTTGACGTAAAATTTCACTCACATGTCATAATATGCCCTACGTTTTGATATTCTCGCTTGCTTGATTGAAAATTGCAAAATTATGATTTAGCTCCTCATGTCGGTCTCATTTGATAGCTTAGTGTCACAAGTTTGTATATTAATTATTTACTTTTTTTGAGTTTATAGTTAGACCTTGATCGTATCAGTGTTGTTTTGAACACAACACTTTTAATTAATCTGACTTATTTTGTCTAGATTCGTACGTGTCGATCAAACTCCAAAATAGATGGACATGACAATTTAAACGTGTAATTAATAATTCTTATAAAATATTTCTATTAAAAACTCTTTTTTGGAATATTTAATTTTTTACAGTAAAAAATTGATAATTTTTTTATAGTTGATAATAAATATATATTAACTGCAAAATCATATAACATATCTTTTATTAATAAATAATTCAGAAAAAATAACATTCAAAATTTCTAAATATTCAAATCGAAAATAGCATATAATTCAGTTTTCGGCAAAAACTTTATAAACAATTTAATAAAATAAATTTACGGCAAAATATTAAGTTTTTTTTATTAAATTGATTAAATTTTAATAAACTTAAACTATAAATAATTAATTTCACTTGTCTTTTAATCATGACAAATATTTTTTTTCATCCTTTAATTTTTGTCTTACTTCATGAAACCGAATTTGAATTTTATTTCATTAATTTAGTATTCCAAATAGAGGAATTTTGACATAAATTTTACTTACCAACTTATATTAACATATCCTACGTTCTAGTGTTTTCAGCTTACAATTTGCGAATTGGGCCAAAAATCATAAATCTATGATTTGCTCCCCTTATCAATCTCACTAGATAACTTAGTGTAACAAGTTCGTATACTAATTATTCACCTTTTTTGATTCCGTGTAGTTAGATTCTGATCATATTGGTGATGTTTCGAACACAACACACAAGGTTTTCTATTGGCTCAATTTTATTCGGTTTTGATTCGTGTGCATTGATCGATATAGGGGTGAGCATTCGGTCGGTTGGGTTTTGAACCAAATCGAATTTAGAAAAATCAAACTGAATCGATGATAATTCATAAAAATCAACCAAACCAAACGATTTCGATTTCGATTTGGTTTGATTTTATTAACTAATTAATTAAATTTATATAAATTATTATTATTATATTTTATTAATTATAATATATTATAACCAAATACCATAATGTGATTAATTATGATAAAATTGAAAACAATTATCATAACTTTTTCAAACATAACATATAAATTATAATTAAATAATATAACTATAAATTAAGATAAAATAGCATAAATTGATATGATCACTATCAACTATCATAATTATCATTAATTAAATTTAATTATCATAATTTTTTGAATTATCATAAATTGAAATCAATTATCATAACTTTATAAATAAGTATAACTTAAAACTAATTATTATAACTTTATTAATTACACTAAATTAAAATTAGATAATATAAATTAAAATAAATTTTCATAGTTCATGATTTTATTCTACCATAAATTAAAATAAAATATTATAAACTATAATTTTTTATATAAAGATACCATTCGGGGGTGGAAGCTTCAAGGTCCCCTTAAGTAGATGTTTTCACAGTGTCTTCTCTGCTGTAAGTTCAGCAAGCTCAACTCTTTGGAGCTACAGAGAACACTTCGCAAATGAACACTGCTATACAACTGCTTGAAAGTAGCTTAAGAACTTCTACTTAGAACAGATAAACGTGATCGCGCTTAGCGTTAACAAACCCAAACAAGAGGAAAGACAGAGAAAGAGAAAAGAAGAAGAGGTGTTTAAGCAATCATACTTAGTATTCAAAGAGAAACTTAATATTTTCACATCCTACTTCTCAGTCTGAATGAGAAGGTATTTATAAGCTAGGAAGCAAGTGACACAGACGTCACTGCATACATCACAGATGCTTACATAGTAAAAGCAAACAGGTAAGCGATAAAAAGAGATGCGCACTGAAAGCGCATTATCACAATAATACAATAACAGTAAAAGCATAATACTGTGTAGTCCACTTATTTATTCTGATGGCCGACAAGGGGCATCTGGAGTACTATGGTGAGTACTGATTCTGAGTATCTGGGTCCTCTGGAGAGGAGTGAGGATAAGGCACGTCATCATCAATACCCGGTGGAAAGTGGAATTGATTCTCACTGTCGGATAGAGAATATCTCGGAGTGAAATCCACTAATGGGCTGGATTGGGCCGAATGTGTGGG
>CATIWF010048914.1:0-10470 GCA_949630135.1 Balakata baccata
TTTTTATCTGAAGTGACATGTGATGTAATATGATACGCGTATTTCTGTTATTCACAACAGACATTCTACGTGAATATTGTAGATACTATCATCTGAAACAAAATTGTGAGGATTTGGTACTAAATTGATACAAAACAAAGATTTGGTACCATTCTGAAACAAAATTGTAAAGATATGGTACTAAATTGATACAAAACAAAGATTTGATACCATTTTGATACAAGTGCCAAAGTTTTGGTACAAAAAATTCATTTTACCCAATGAAGAGCACTTCTACTTTGACATCTAAAATTGTGAAGCATAAAGTATTCAAAGTTTCAGTCAGTTAGTATAGAAGGCAAAATATGCTCGCTTAATTACAAAAGCATGAAACTTCAAATAATTAAGTAAAGTCCGGTCACGGAAACCCACTAAATTCACAGAAGTAATTGACGAAACAAGACAAACATGACCTATTAATCACGAAAGAACCATGTAAAAATTTGGAGAAAATAGAAACAGACTGAGCACAAAGCTAATACCTTTTTATCCTCGGAGGAGTGTGAAAACGGCTGCTTCTTAGCCATGGCAGCCGTAGGTGATATGGAGCTGAAGTGAGGCCGTTTGCGGTCAGGCTTACCAGTGCTCCCCATTGAAACCCTAAATCCCCTCCCAGTAACTTCACTCACATTAAGGCTCACCCAAAATTCAACGTAACTTACTAATATCCTTAAAAATATGAAAAATATGCAACATAGCAGACAGTAATAGTCAATTTATCGAAACCCTAATTTAACAACGAAATAATTTTCTCATTACAAAACCCTAGTCCTTGGAACCCTAATACAAACAATTCTCCAATTCATGAACCAACGTTTTTTTATTTCTTATCACTTTGCCTAAACAAGCTCTCTCTCAATCTCTCTCTCACCGCTCTCGCTCCCTCCCCCTACAGCAAACCGGCAGTTATCTGATATTTCGTATTAGATCCTCAAGGGAAGTAGAAAAAAAGAAGTTCGGGACTTTGCACTACGAAATATCGGAAATGCTGAAAGGGTAGTTATGGCATTAGAAGCGAACGAGTTTCGGCACGTACACTTGTTTGAGGAATCTGTGGCAGTTATAAAATTACCGGGAGGGGAGAGAACTAAGCGAACGCTGGCGTCTGATTCGAGAAGAGAAAGAAGGCATTAGAATTTTCTTTCATTTTGGGGCTCTCCTATTGGCTGTGGTACATGTAACCGAAGCGTTTGTTTTTTCTTTTTAGCCCGAGATTTAAGGAAGAGTCCTCTCCTCTTTACCGCCAGGCCAAAAGTCTAATAAAGAGAATTGCTAATTTGTCTCAATCTCAACTTTTAGATGAAGTTTTTAGAATGTTATATATTATATTTATTTTAATTAATAAAAATAAAATAATTAAATATATATTAATATGTGATTGTATTAATTTATAAATGATATAATAGATTTAGTATATCTAAAAAAAATTTTAACTTTCTGTTAGCACTATTTTATTTTATCTCAAACACTTATTTTCTTATAAATTTCTATTACAATTTTACAAAACAAAGGATTAAAAATAAAAAAATATTAAGATGAGTTAAATAAAATGACAATTAAAAATTACATGTTAATTTGATTTAAAAAATTGAATTTTAAGAAAAAAATAATTATTAATAATATTTGAAAAGACAATTTATACTTAGAAAAATTATTATTTATCTCATGTGGCTTAACATAATATATCAGTATCCTGAAATTTGAAAATTATACTATTTACTTCATCTATTTTATCATAATCTACCAATACATCACTTTGTTAGATTTTTTATTAAAAAAACGTTAGATTGTGATGAAATGATAAAAAAAAATTATTTACCACATAACATTTGACTAATTGCACTAATACTCCTAT
Organism: Balakata baccata; assembly: GCA_949630135.1. Classification (NCBI taxonomy): domain Eukaryota; kingdom Viridiplantae; phylum Streptophyta; class Magnoliopsida; order Malpighiales; family Euphorbiaceae; genus Balakata; species Balakata baccata. Next base: position 1,895 of record CATIWF010048914.1, read on the forward strand.
AAATTTGATATATTATACTAATACCCTTGAAATTTGATATATTATACTAGTATCCCCTAAGTAAAAATAAACTATTATTTTTAACTAACATTAAATGTCTTAAAATTTAACAAAAAGATTACATAATTTAACAAAGATAAAATAAAAAAAGTAAATCATATAATTTTCAAATTTTAGAAGGTAATAATATATTATATCAAATTACAGGCAATAAAAAGTAATTTTTTTTTATATTTCCAATTATTTTTTTGGAAAAATTATTATTTACCCTTACAGTTTGACATAATACATTAGTATCCCTAAAATTTGAAAAAGAATATAATATACTAATAAAAAAATTATCTTTTACTTAAATGAATATTAGTTTAGTAAATCAAATTTATGAGAAATACCAGTACAATATATCAAAACTTCATGGAATAAATAATATAATTTTCAAATCTCATAAGGTATTAGTATATTATATCAAATTATAAAGGACAAATCGTATATTTTTTAGACATCATGAGAGTACTAGTATATTATATCAAACAACAAGAAGTAAATAGTAATTTTTCTTTATTTTTTTATCCGAATTATTTGAATCGGGTGATATTCGTTCATAAAATAAAAGACAGTAGTAACTTGTTATGCAATTGTACTAAGGTGAATATTCCAATGTGAAACTGTCCAGCTAACTACTTCCAAACTCTTATCATAAAGTTTAGAACTGCCAAAATCCCAATTTCTACATATAAATTAGATTAATTATATACAAATTCATACTCTTTAACATATATACACAATAATTATTATTTTACATATATAATATAGTATAATTGGATTGGGACAGGAATCCTCGTTCTAAGCGCAGAAGAATCCCAATCTAATAATGCACGGGAATAGCAGAAGAAACAGATGAAGGCATAAACCTCGTGAGGCCACTCACTCATATTTTATAGAAAGTTCATGCCTTTTTCTTTGGCCAACTTCTACAAGCAATGTTAATAGTGCTTCGCACACTTGAGAAGCATCAGCTTCAGAAGGGTCATCATTCAATGATGAGTACACCATCCAAGCATGGTCTAATTTGCGTTTGGGGCGCACAACAATGGATCCAGGTACTTCTGCATCACGACATGTCACCAGCCCGTCACTCTTCTCACCGTACCTTATTTGCAGTAGCTGGGCACATGCAGCCATTGCAGCACCAAGGGGCATCATCACAGGGAGTTTGGCTGGTTCACCCACCAATGATAATTCTGCATGAGCAACATGAGAGAGTGTGGCTAGAACTGCTGGACTAATCCCAGCTTCTGTATGAAGTGATACAACAGGAAGCTCTCTAGGCAAAGGGTGCTTCATCAAGAATTCCTTCCTCCTCTCGTAAGTCAAGTCTTCCAAAGCTTGCAAGTCGCCCTTACAGCATTGCAGATCAAGAAACAAAAATATAAAAAACTTAAAGCTTAATTATAACAATGGCAATAAAACGAGTCATCAGAAATATTTTCACAAAGGGGCGTCATTTTTAGAACCAAAAGCCCTCAATGAGTTGGCCAAAGCCAATTCCGATCTAACTTCATTCTGCTATTCAAATCCTCTCTCCAAAATGATATCTGTGCTCCTAATTTTTTCATAAACCACAAGATATAGATGTGCCTTTGCTAACTCCTCAATCTACATCTTGCTTCGCACAACCTCACTCCTGAACTACAGTTTTGACTTGAATAGTTGATTGTTTGGCAGGGCAAACTCCAAGTGCCCCAACAAGAGACAAAATCATTCACTTCATAAAACTGTTATCTCTAAACTCTGTATCCAACTTAATTACATGGTTTGCTTTCTGTCCAGTCATTTACATATATCGTTCATTCTTACTTGCAAACTCATGTGCTACAACAAAAACAGAGCATAAATACCACTAAGAATTATCTCATGTTTCCCACCAAACTTTATTTTTAGATAGTTGAATTTAGCATATAAGATAACACATCAATTTCACTAGTATTGTGAAACAGGGAAATAAATTAAGTACAAGAAAGCTAGCACTGTGCTCAAGAAATTCATTGCTCTTGTAGAAGTTGTGCATGGAAAGAAAAAATGTCTCCGGAACTCCCATTAGTTAGATTCCTTTCTAGCTTACTATTAGATATAAAAGAGATTATTAGTTTCTTATCTTTTTGGAGCACTCAAATTTATAGTAAGGTTTAAAAATTTAACAGGGAACAGATATAGAACTCTAGCATACCTTAAGCACTTTACAGATTATAATCTCCATAAGCTTCCGCACGTTAATATAATCACCAAGCTGTCCTTCACGGAGAATATCTGAAGCTATAGGACTACCACCATATGGACTTTGTGCAAATGCCAACCCTGCTACCTTATCTTTCAAATCAGACCAATACAGTGATAAAGCAGCAGCTGCATCTATTCCTCCTTTGCTATGTCCAAGAAGCATGACACGTTTCTTCAAACCCCAATATATTTCTTCAATATACTCTTTGATCTCTCTGGCATTTTTCTCAACTGATGCCTGAGTATTGATTATACAATCTTAGAAAAGGATTTGAACATGACATATAACCATGAGTTATGCCCACTCCCCCCACAAAAAAATAAAAATAATAAAAATAAAAGAAGCACCTCACTATGAATCTTGGCAATGTGACAGGCAAGACCCATCTTAGAAAAATACACTTTAGTATTAACAAAATAAAGTGGTCCATGATTACTGAAAAGACCTGCCAAGAAAAATAAAATGACACAAGCAATTTGAGTCTTTGATAACAAATAAGAAAAGCTAAAAAGTTCACTCTTCACTTTGAGTACATCAGAACTGCAAACCAATGCCCTATGATATGAATATAACATTTAAGTTGTAAAATTGGTTTTACAAAATAAAGTTAGTAATAAAAGCCAAAATAGGTCAGTCTTATCAATGAAACCTCCTTAAGAAAGATAACAGTATGCTGTGTGATTATACAATTTGCCACACTGTAAGATAAAATTACATTCTAACAACTGCTTCAAAAATCCAAGGCCTTTTGTCAATCCAAACCCACTGTTCAAGATTACAAGAATTGCAATATCTAACAAATGAATTAAACCAACTAAGATTCTATACAATCCAAAACTTTTTTTTTCCTTAAAAAATCAAAATTAGGTAAATGAACAGCTCACAGGACTGTTAATGCATGAAATTAATTAATAAGGCTCCATCATATGCTGATGCAACTGTTACTCCCAATATTGGCAGAAAATGTCCAAAGACTTTCCACAATTTCACCCCTAACATCCATCATCATGATTGTTACCTGGAACCAACAAGTAAACCATTGAATTTGGCAACTTGTGTAGACCATGCCTGACAAAACAAAAAACAGCCAGATCGTTAACTGAATAACCATAATAGCATATCAAACATGCAAAGATGCTCATACCTAATGTTATCAAGAATTTCCATAAACTTTTCAGTTCCATCTTCCACAGGAGACATCTCAGGATCACGTTGCATCCACCCTATATCATCAGCAGATCCGCGAACAGTCCTTCGTGCTCGCTCAATAAGCCTGAAATCAATCATCAGTATATTCAAATGGACAAAGAAGGAAACTACTAAATGCAGATAACAAATTAACAAGAAACAAAAAGGGTGTAGATACTGAGAAACTCCATGTTGTCCCCAATTTTTGACAAGTCATAAGTAAAGGAGAAAAAAATTATTGGTTTGCTTTTTTCTAGTTTAATACCCCATATAGTAGCAAATAGCAATAAATAGAATCAATACCCCTGAAAAAGGGAGATCCCACTTTGGCCACTCTGAGTTGATGGTACAATCACACTGGTACTTTGTGATGGCTCTTCTGAAGAAGTTCTTATATCATCATGGACAAGAGGGAAAGTAGTGGCAGATGTAGATGGATCAGAAAATGTTGAATGGCTTCTACTTGAAGTGGGGTAATCACTATCTAGAGATTCCACAGGTTCTCCAGAAGAAAAAGTCACCAGTTCCTGTGCATGCATGATTGGATGCCCAGAATCTCTAGAAGAATATTCAACTGTAACAATTCCAGATAATTCTAATCAAGTAATGCAAACTACTAACTAAAAACAATGAGCACAAACAGCAGAATATGGTAGAACAAAAAAAAAGCTCTGCAAAGTAAAGCTCTGTAAAGTAAGGATGATATTTATTACACCTTGAAGTTGGTACTTTACTATAGACATTAATCCTAGTGTCAACAATATTTGACAATACCAATTTCACAATTAAAAAATAAAGAAAAGACATAGATTGAATGAGTTTTAGAGAGCCCATTTAATCAGAAGGTATGAAAATATTAATATCAAAAAAGAAAAGAGTAGTAGTCATGCTTAGGCTTCTAAAATATGATTTAGGACTATATGAACACACAAGTTCTTTTTCACAGACAGTAGATTCCACATTATCAACATATAATTTTGGCATAGCTCATTTTACACAACTGAAAAAAAAAAAGGAAAGAAAAAGATTGAAAAAAAAAAAAACATTTGAAAGCTGTTTGATCAGTAATCTCAACAGTCAAAACAATTAGCTCTTCCAAAAAAAAAAGTGATAAATTTTGGTTTTATTGTGCATACTATTAAAAGAATAAAAATAATAATTAAAAAGAAGAAAGAGAGCAACTAGATGGCACAAGTTTGATGGAAATATATTAACATGCATGCTAAGTAGTTTCATGCTGCACGGTGGAAGCTTGGTAGAATTTTGATGCTGACAACAGAATAATGATATCAAGTGTTTACAAGCTTACCAGAATAATCAGTGAAACATCGAGTTAGTAAGGAAGTTGTTTGAGCAAGGTAAGATGCAGCTTCATTTAGACCTGGTACAGAAGTAAAAAGTTGAGGAATGAACCTATCATTTCCAATATCTTCATTACGTACCTGAAAAAACAGCAGAGATGATTTATTAATATAAATCGTCCAGAGAATAATGTCAGTTAAACAAAACTATCCTTATGTAGGTTAATTAAACTCAAAGCATCGTTTTTTTAATTTTAAGCAATAATTCATCTTTTCATGACAATTTATTCCTCTTTGCCAATTGAAAAAAGCATTAAATTAATAAACGAGTACACAAGAATCACAAGTACAATGAAGAAACCATCCCACCAGAATAAAAGTCCATATACTCACCATCAATGGAGTGTTAGGTTCTCTACTAGTTCCAGGGCTTTCAGCTTCCCCCATCAAGACCTTCCTTCACAAATCAAAAAAGCCAAAAGCAAAACAAATCGGCTATCTCAACGGAAACGTGTAGGCGACATATACAGGCAAATTCAAATGCAACGAATAATTGTAAAATCCAAATTTTAAGATAATCGCATTGGCAGATGAACCACCTGGTTAAATAAATCCAAATTTGAGAAAGCCACTGAGAAAGAACCCGAATTAGAAAGCTATGGTGTTTCCTTACTAGGAAGAAGGTGCAGATTAAGAATTGGAAACCAGTGAAACCACAATTAAGTCGAAGCTTTTATTAGGGTTATGAAATAGAAATATTCATATGTTCAGAATTCAAGAAAAGTCAAATTCTTAGTGGCAAGCAAAGCATAAGCGGTGAAATTGAATATAAGACTACGTCGTTTCAAAGGATGCACAGACCGGGTCACCGCAGCTTGATTTGTAAAATTCAGCCCATCTGAATTTATTTATATTTGCATAAAAAAAAACAATTTTCTGAAAATAAACAGTCGTAAGAAATTGCTGCCTCTGCTTCACCTCGACTTTACTTGCGTTTTATTCTCTGTGTACCGTGTAGATAAAGTAAAACAAGTAGCTTTCTACCAAGCACAAAATAAAACAAATAATTTGTGCCGTAAAGGCAATTTATGAAGAAATTTTTGCTATTTCGTTAGTACAATTCAAATGCAAAAATATCAAAAGGCAATTTATGATTATGCAGAACTTCGTTGCTGCTACTTGTTTGGCATCCTCTTTGACAGAAACTTCACTTCTTCCAATCTTCCTCCAGCTTCCAAGGCAGCTATCAAGACTTCTAGGCAGCTCAGCTGTTTGTGGTTGCCTTTCTCCACCAATTCATAGTACAATGCAAATGCTTCTTTTAGTTTTTTCACCTTACAAAGACCTTCAATTACTGTGTCGCACATATCAATATCAACGTTGTGCTGTTTCTCCAAGCAAAATAGCAACATTTTTTGTGCTTCTAGTAACTTCCTACTCTTGCAAAGGAAATCAAGCAATTCTTCCATCTTGACCGTATACCCATTATCATAAACTAACCCAAGAACCTTAAATGCTTTATCTCCCAATCCACTACGGAAGAGTAACTTCACAGTATCTGTTGATAGATTTACATTTTGTCTGATTCTTCCTTCCAACATCAATACCATAAAGCTTGCTGATTCATGTGCAAGATCCTTTTTCAGAAGTCCTGCAAGTATAGAATGGAAAGCGGAAGTTTCAGGGACATAAGAGCTCCTTAGCATCTTCTCTAAAGTCTGATAAGCTAGAAGTGGTTCATCCTTCTGCGAGAGACCATCAATCAACAACTGATAGGTCTCGGAATCAGGTGCAAAATCTCTTCTTAACATCAAGACCAAAAGCTCATAACCAGCTTCAAATGTACCCTCCCTACAGTGCCCCGTTATCAAAATCTTATAAGTAGTAGGATCTTGAGTACCTCTTTTCATTAGCTGCCTGAACCCCTTTTCCGCTTTCTTAGTCTTTCCACTTTTACACAAGAACTCAAACATGGGTTTGTATGCCGCAACCAGAGGAGTACACCCATCATCTCTTAACAGAATTTCCTTCTCCAATAGATCATCAAATAACTGCTCTGCTCTCTCAAAGTCCCCACCCCGACACAAATTCCTAATCAGAACGCTGTATGTAGCAGAATCTGGCTGGACCTTCAACTCCATCATCTTCTCAAAAACCTTCAATGCCTCATTTAAATTCCCTGCATTGCAATGCGCATTCAACAATGTATTAAAAGTACAGGTATCAGGAGTAAATCCTCCTCCCCCTAAGGCTCCCTCCAAAATTTCTTTGATCTTATCAATCTTCTGTACTTCACAAAGACCCTTGATAAGTGTGTTATAAGTGACATCATTTGGTTTTAACCCTTTATTCACCATCTCTTCAAAAACAACCAAAGCGTCATCAATCTGTTGCTTCATACAATACCCTCTAACCAAAGTGGTGTATGTAACAATATTAGGATTCAAATCTGCACTTTTATTAAGCATTCCCTTAACCACACTATGGGCGATCTTAACCTTCCCTGCCCTACACAATCCATCAACAAGAGTATTATAAGTTACAACATCAGGATCACATTTAAAACGGGACATTTCCTTGAAAAACCTAAACCCGTCATCAACCATTGAATTCTTACAGAATCCTCTAATAAGAATATTAAAGGTATACGTATCAGGCGTGACTCCATATGTGCTGAGCATTTCATCGAACACACTCTGTGCCAAACTGGTGCGTCCACGTTTAAGCAATACAAGCAAAAGACTATTAAACGTGACCACAGAAGGAGAAACTCCAACCGATTTCATTGAAGTAAAAAGCTTTACGGACTCTTGAAACAACCCAGCTCGACCATAACTCCTGATTAAGCTATTAAAGAACCTATCCTCCAGTTTAACCATTCCATTAGACTTTCTCTTAATGGAATAGAGAAAATTACGCGCTACATTCAGATTCCGAGCACGACCCAAAATTTCTAGCATCAAGAAATAGGATTGATCGTTGTGGATGAATCCTTTTTCTCGAATCCAGTTGAAGAACTGAAGGGCTTTAGCTGGAGACTTAATGAGGCGAAGAACTTGAAAGACAGTAGTTTTCGAAAATGACGGAGAAAGAGATGAAAGCGAAGACTCAAGCCCACTGGACCAAGGTCTGGAGTTAATGAGTCTAGCCATGGACTTAGCCCTCTTGGTTTTTGTCGAGGCTCCTGGTTTAACATTAGCGTCCAGTTCTTCATGGTTCAAAGTCTCTTGAGAAGAGTAGCATCTGAAATTGAATGGTTAGGTATGATTTAGTTAATAAAATGCGGGGCTTATTGACAAGTAACTGGATGAAAATTTTCGGAGAAAATTTGCGATACCTGATACTTACACCAAGCTCCTGAGGTAAGAACTTGGACAATCGCCTTGAAACGAATGGCAACGCCCGACTCTGAGAAGGGGGAATGGCGACCATGAACTGAGACCCAGTTCCAACTGTCTATGCGTCGAAGTTAAAAATGGCAGAAAAATCAATTGAGGGGTTACAGAAGAGACTGCCGGAGAATTCAAATGATCAAGACATTTTTCACAGATTCATATTTGCATTTTTATTTTTTAAAATAATATAAAAGTGTAGTAAAATTTATGACCTCATAAGTCATGCATCCTTTCGTAAAATTACGTTTGCTCGAACTAACAAAATTTTTTATGATTGAAATTGGAGTTAATAAATTAATTAAATTTTTATTAAAATATACTTGTAATTTTTTACAAATAAAAAAAGTAGTAAATTTATTTTTGTACGTCGGAGGAAGTAATATCTTAATTTTTGGATCAAAATATTATTTTTTT
>CATIWF010048921.1:0-18718 GCA_949630135.1 Balakata baccata
TGCTATGGGTGTATAGAAATGCATGATGGATGATTATGGACTTAGGTCCAATGTGATTGAGCTTTGATAGGAATCTCATTATCATGATCCCATCATGATTTCCTTCATGCTATATTTCATATCATGAACTTTCATTAATCAATTTAAGACCTATATCAATTCATATGCAAATTAATACTAATATAATGAAAGAATGCCTTTATTAATGTGTACACTAAGTGCCTAAGGCGATTGCCTTTTGAGCACATCTCTAATAAGTATTACTGGTTGCCATGAAAGGCTGACCAAGAAGAAGAAATAATTGAGGATCATTAGGGATGTCTACCACCATAATGTTGACTAGTATAATCAACTTACCAATTTTGACCAGCAAATCCTCAACTATACCCTTCAGATGTCTTAATGACCCGTTAGCTAGCTATAAGTGCACATTAGTAGGTTATAACTTACCTATCCCTAGCTATTTATACATTGAATAGGGCATTAGGTTGATACTAGCCCCCAAATCTAACATGGCTTTTGCTTCCTTTTTGCCTACTGTAGTATCCACTATGAAACTCCCAGGGTATTTCATCTTATCGAGAAGCTTATGGTCAAAAACCCTATAGGCTGATTCTAGTATCAAAATCTTCTCTCTATCACCAGCCTCCTTTTATTTGTAATCAATTCTTTAAAAAACTTTGCATAAGAGGGGACATTCCTAACAACATCAAGCAAAGGTAAATTGATTTCAACTTTAGAGAGAAATTTATAAATATCAAAAATGAACTTTGCCTTTGATGCTCCTTAAGTCGATTAGGGAATGGAATAGGGGGTCTATAAGGCTCAGTCGCCTTATGCAATTTAGGCTCTATTGGTACTCCATGTCCATCCTCTTTAGTGTCAACCACAACTTCTTTGCACTCCTCCATAGGTGATCTCAAGTCTTGGTCCACATCTTTCAGCATATCTACAATGGAAAAATTAACCAAGTCAGTTACCAAATCAATTTCATCACAAGAATTCTTACCTTCATAAAGCATTGTGATGGACTTTGATTATTCAATCTGACTTAGCAATTTTCCTCTTTTATTTTCTTGCACCGCCTCAACAATCTAGCCAATCTAGATTTCCAGCCTCTTAAAAGATGCTTCAATAGAGTCGATCCTCTTATCTGTCCTCTCATGCTTATCTTGAGTAGCAAACGTGAAATTTTGTAAAGTTTCCTCTAAAGACAACTTCTAAGGTGCATTAGGAGGTTCCTTTTGGCATTGAATGGGATATATAAGCTGACTTCTTTGAGGTGGAGGGTTTGGATAATGATATTGAGTGTTTAGGTTCCTATAAATCTGAGGTGGGTTTTACTTAGTGTTTTTCCATGAGAAATTGGGATGAGTCCTCTAGCCCAGGTTGTACTTATTAAAATAAGGATCATTTTGTTGCCTTGGCTGGAAAGAATTCATGGAATTCGCTTGCTTATTTCTTTACTGCACAAAGTTCAAGAGAAGGACAAACATGAGCCCTATGCCTATAAATACTACATATACCATAAACCTCATTAGTTGACCCATTTTTGTTATTGATAAGCATCCTAACTTGCTTAGTTAGCTCTACTATCTGAGAAATTTGCCCAGTATCCCTAGAAACTTTATTAACTGATGCCTATCTTCCTCTCACACTCTTTTGTTGTGAATTTATGCCCACCATCTTATAGATGTTATAAAGATCCTCTTAGCTGTTAGTTCACCCATCACTCCTCCAGCGCATTGTCTACCATACACTGATATTACTGGGTCAATCCATCATAGAATGTCTGAGTAACCACTAGAAGAGAAAACCCATGGTGAGGACATTGCAGCAGTAACATTTTAAATCTATCCTAAGTTTCGTGAAGGTCTCAGCATCTTTTTAGTAGGAATTTTAGATTTCTGCCCTTAACTCTCTTGTCTTTTGGTGTGAATAGAATTTACTTGTGATACACCTCATCTCAAAACTGAAGAGAGTTGGGAGGCAGAGTCATCAGCCATGCTTTTACTCTATCTTTAAGAGTATATGGAAAGCACCACATTCTTAGTTTGTCTTCCTCTAAGGAATTTAATAGTAATGTGTTGACTGTAGCATAGAATTCCCTTATAAATGTTAGAGGGTCTTCATTAGGCAACCCATAAAAGGATGGTAGCATGTTTAGTTGTACACCTTCAACTCATAGTTTCTTGCTGCTTCTCCTAAGACTATGAAAAAGGTAGTATTGCCAATAACAGGTCTTTCTTAATCTTTCATGGCAAGCTACCTCTGTGCAGCACCAACAGCTTCAGGTCTAGGTGGTAGAACTCTTATTGGGTTCTCAGGTGGGTCAGCCATTATTTCTAGGAATTGATCAACTTCTTTTTCAAACTCAAGCCCTAGTTGTCTTGGCAATTCTTCTTTATCTTCAAAAGATTGATTTTTAAACCTCTGGGTTCTAAATATCAAATCGTATTGTCTTTGAGTGGATGATTCATTTAACTTGGCCTTTTTGCTATTGTCTGGCATAAAACCAAATTCAATTTCTAAAAAGAATAGAAAAATGTAAGACTAAAATAAATAACTAAACTAAAATGCATAAACTAATTTAAAAGCTAATTATGTTGACAATTAAGAAAATTAAGACTTTAACTAACCGTTCTATGGCAATGGCGCCGAAAACTTGATGTTCCAAAATATAAACTCGCAAGTACACGAGCCAATCGTATAATGACAAGTCACCCCTGAGGTTGATCTCTCAAGGAATCGTTAGTTTAAACTCCTAATTACTATCAACTGCCAATTAACACAAATGGATGTTCATAAACATTCTAATCCCAATTTTTGCAAGTTTATAGTTTAACTAAACAAATGAAAGCAATAGAATGAACAAAAGCAATTAAAATTGAATAAATAACCAATGAGACTAATTTAGGTATTTAGCTAGCATACTTAATCCGTAATCCTTTTTCAACTCCATTAAGCATGACGAAATTGTTGGAGTTTGCTCATGCATCTCATACACGTTACACAATAGAAAATTAAAATTTTACAAACTCCAAGAAGAAGATCAACCTATATAATTATGAATAATTAAAATTATCTAATAGTAGAAGATTATCACCATTCAAAATTGAGTATTCTTTATTCGATTCTGACCGGGTTGTAGCAAACTAAAATAATCCTCTATGATCATCTCTGATGTTATCCACGTAAAGGGAGAAAACCTTTAAGGCAATGGCTTGGATTAGCCTAATGTGCTAGAAAAAGAGTTAATCTTTAAGAGAGAAAAGGAGAGGAATTAACCCTTTAATTCTTATATGTTGCAGCTAAAGAAAAAATCTGAAAGAGGATTATTTATAGTCCATATGGAATTAGGGTTTGAAACTCTTCATTATAAAATCCTAATCAGATTAAGATTCCTAATATATCATATGTCCCGATCGGTAAACTTATTTCCTACTAGGGAAATTGTCCACGTCGAGCAAGTCCCAGTTGGGAAACTACTTTACTAATTGGGACTTTATGCTCTTTCAATCCAATAGCTTTTCAGGTTCCCAACAATGTTAGCCACTCGGATTAAGACTTAATCTCAAGCAGATCATGAGCGGTATCTAGCAACACATCATGACCTCTAATTAACCGAAAAGTTGTGGTTTAACTATGAACCTTTCCATAGATAATTGTTAATGCAATTTGTCCTTTTACCATTCTATACCGCACTCGGTTCAAAGCATGGACTATGTGTCTGCTCCAGCTAAACTGACTACATCACACCTGGCCCAAGTGATGTTAGATCTTGTAACTGGGACTCATTACTCAAATTGACATATCACCGAAGACCATCTCTATGACATGTCCACTCTGATAAAAGATTCTCAAGTAATGATCCCAACAAGAGGCTGTGGATATATACTCCTCTATCAGGAGTGGTGAATCCTCTATTAGTTACCCAATTACCTTTAATACCTCAAGCTATACCTAATCACCACCCTATGAGCGACCTCTATGAGGCAACAAAGAATGAAGTCAAAGCACAGAATCAGTACCTAAGATATCCTTGAGCACTTCAAGTCTAAGGATATTTGCACCATTGCTATAATGAGACTATTATTGACATTTGAATAGATAATCCATATGATGGTTTCATAGCAAGTCATCCAATGTACTTGACTACTCTAGCAAGTATCCATATGTTAACTCTAGGAAACTCATGTCTACAGATTCTGAGATCTGCTGCATGATCCTATCAAAGAGTATAACATGTCCAAGTCTATTTGGATTAACAATGTCCAGTCCTGTTAATCCTATGGCTATGGATTAGTTTAGATATAACCATAATTACACATGAAAGGAATCTCAATAGCATGATCCCATCATGATTTTCTTCATGCTATGTTTATACTATAGACTTCATTAATTAATTTAAGATCCAATCAATTCATAATATAAATGAACATTAATAAATGAAAATGCCTATTATTCATATGAAATGAAATTGTACTGTAAGTGCTAAAGGTGATTGCCTCTAGAACACCTTTCTAACAAAAATCGAATGCCAATGGCTCTCGCCTTAATTCATTAATTACCCAAGCTAATGGTGCAATTAACGCCCAATTCAATTTTTAGGCTAAGTTAAAGACTATCATCTAATAACAAAACCTTACGATATTCATTCCCAATTAAATGAATGGTGGTCAATCATACATGCAATCTAAGAATTAAAGAATCACAATTGATATTGCAAGGAATCAAATTTCATTAACTATAGGCAAGTTCATAAAACCTAAATAGTAACTAAATACGTAACAAAAAGCTTAGCCAAGCATGACCAAAACTATAATCAAATTAATGGCAAAACCTAAGCTAAACATGTTTTCGGTAGAAGAATAAAAATCAAAGAAAGCTAAAACCCCCTAGAATTGTAAGCTTGAATCCCCTTGAGTAAAGTTTTTCGCTCTTCAAGGCTCCAACCTTTGCAATCTCCAATGGTGAAAAAGTCTCCATAATAAGTAAAATCTACTAAAAAGGAGAAAGGAGATGGCTTCTACGTACTCTTTAGCCACCAAAGTCTCAAAAGTTTGTAGAAACGTTTGATAGGAAGAAGAAGAAGAAGAAAACCCTAGGTTTGAAAAAAATAATACATACTTCTAAAGAATCCTAATTGAATAGTAACTATTCAATCTAATTTATGTCTCTTTAAAACCCCCAAAAATAAGCCATTAACCAATTAGAAACACCCCCCAAGGTTCGGGCCCCACTTGGTTAAAATAGGTTTACAATTGCATAAGGAATTCTACAAATTCGTCCCTTGCCACACACATGCTAGACAGCACCACCAAAAGGCTTGAAAAATCACTGCATACCGCTTGCAAGCGCTAATTCCACCGTACAAGCACTAGAGGCTCGCTTGTTGAATGGCCCCAAAAATCACCGTTTCTGCAACAAAAACATCACTTAAGAGGTAGATCGCTACTCTTCTCTCTATTTCTCCATCAAAACGCCAAATTCAAGCATGAGTCACTCAAACTTCATGTCATTACCTGCAAATATCAAAACACACACTAAGCACCTACAAATAACAATAAATCTATACTAAAAACACAAAATTAAAACACATTAACTCAAATAAAACTAAACACATCAAAAACTCATTGTTCACTTTTGAATAGGGATGGATCTAAAACTTCTCTTTAGTGGGGGCAAATTTAATTTAATAAATAATAAATTAAAAAGTTTATAAACATAGCTTATGTATAGAAAAATACAAGCAACTAATATAAATATAAAATATTATTTATAAATATATGATATTAAAATTAAAACTATCAAAATGATATTAATAAATTATCAAAGTTATGAGTTTGATAGGCATTAGAGAGAAGAAAAATAAGAAAAAGAGTAAGGTGAATGAATTGAGAAAAAGAAAAATTTAAGAAAGTAAAAATTAAATAAAATAGGAAACACCAAAAAGTAATCTATCTAATATTTTTTTAATATCTTACTACATAAAATATATAAAACTAAATTTGACTTTTCCAAGTGGGTGTAATATACTATATACGTAAGGAAATTTTCATGAGACTAAAAGGAGTATTAAGAAATATTTTAGAGAGTTATGGTTTTGTCCTTACTTTAAAACCATATCCAAAACAAATATTTTCTCCCAATTACAAGTTTCTTCTTTTATACAAATGTGCTTAATTATATAGCCTATAGTGAAATCTTCGGAAGTGTACAAAAGTTTATTCCTATAACCAGTCCAAGTGGATGACTACTTTGCTATTATTGCCAGCCACCACTCGAAGTTGATTTGACACTTCAACTTTTACACACACACAAAAAAAGACATCTTTTAGTAACACAAAATTAATGAGAGTATGCAAATCCTCACAAATTAGAGTATACAAAAAAACCCTCATTAAAGACATAACAATCAATGAGAGGCTTTATATTTGTAATTATTGGAATACAAAACCCTGGTTATTAAGTTATTAGCTCCCAAAAACTATGTTTGTGCCCTACTTTCCCACCAAACCGATAATGAAACTTATTTTTCTTTTTGGAAACCCTAAAAAATATGTTTGTGCCCTACTTCCTCATCAATTAATTTCTTCTCCTTTTCTCTTTTCCAAATTTCTAAACCCTGGCAACTCTTATTATAGCAAAGGATCTATTTCCCCCAAAACTTCATTTCCCAAGCCGGCCTTCCAACATTTGCTAATTTGGATTGAAATTTCAATATATGTGGTTAGAAGCGGTGAATGATTGAAGTAGCAAAGGCGTTGAGAGCTTCGCTATTGTTTAGACCGGAAAAAAAAAAAAGATGCTATTTTCAAATGAATGGGTGTAGGAGCAGTCGAGGACTATGAATTTTTAGAGTAAAGACATTGAGTGCTTTGTCTTTGTTAAGGTTGTTGATTAATACGCAAGTTTAACCACTTCAGTTATTTTTATGCTCTTTTTCTTTGCGTTGGGTGAAATAAATTATTGAAAGTGCATGTTGTTTGAGTCTTTTTTTTTTCTATGGTATATTGGCTTGTTATTGGTTGTGAACTTTTGGGGTTGAGAGATATTGATGGGATTAGGAGATTTGTTCAAGATTTTTTTTATGATTTGCTCTATCTTGCTGCATCGATAAATTAGAACTCCAAATTTTCTCTCACCGATTTTTTTTTCTTCGATTTGATCAATTTCAACTTTTAATTGAATGATATGTCGTCTTTTATTTTTTTATTTCTTCTTCTTCAATTTTAGTTTTTAATTGAATTGAATTGCTCCTCTGCTACTTTAGGTTCTTTATTTCTTGTTTTATGAACAAGATGTTCACCTTAGTTTGGTTTATAGGTTTGAACTTTCATGGGTGTCATATGCTTGTTGTGACAGTTACACACAAAAAAGCCTCTACAACCTTGACTTTAAAACCATTGTCAACAATTGCGCATCAAGCTGAATCTGTAAATTGTTTTACTTATAGTTGGATTTTCAATATTTTGGCAATTAATTTATTCTTCATTCTGATAAACTTCCATTTTCTTTGTATATGTTCACTAGGATATGGTCTCAAGTGTAAGAAATGATTAATGTGCTACTTGGATTAATTATAATCTTCTCTTGAATTGAAATTTCATTACTTGGTATACTAACATCTGATCCTGCACGAATAATTTATTATGCTTTGTGGATCATTTATTAAGTTTATGGATTTCGTATATAAGCTGACACATTCAGTTTCTCTTTGCTAATTAATGCAAGGATGTAATGTTTGGAAGGCCTACCCTTAGAGATGGTGTTGTAATGAAACTAATCAATACATTGTTCAATGGACAATTCTAATAGCTGCCCTATTAAAACATTCAAAATCAAAAGTTGATGAAATTTTCATTTCAAATTTTCTTTTCTTTGTTTTGTTATGGAGAGATATTAATATCTTATGATGTTATGAATTTAAGCTTGAGCTAGTTATGATTGTGGAGAAGTTGCAATGCGCTCTATCATGATACAAAAATTGAAAAAACGAGGTGTGCATTTTAAATTTATGCTATTTGTTTGCCTTTTACATGCTCCAACTATTATGATGTAGTTGGCTCTTATAACTCACACACCTATAACTCACACACCAACTGATAGCACAACCTAACACACAATTGTATTATATGGTTGTAATTTAAATTGAGATTGTTTTACTCTATTATATTTATGAATGCATGATGAGGTTTTATATCATGCTCATGCCTGTAAATTTATCGGTGTCTTAAGTCATATCTAACCCCCTAAAAATATTTTTTTTTGCTATTTAGTCCCCTACAACGATTTATTGTCCACCTAGCCTCCTGAACACCATTTTTTGTTTATCTTGCTTTCTGTTCAATTCGTAAAACGTGCATAATGCCCCTTAATGCTGACATTATAACACCTCTCAATATAGCTAGGATTCCCTCTAACTATACCAAGCATGTAACCATGCATGAGTTAGCAAAAACATGATAAAATTAAAACTTGTTAATGCACCATGGCCATAATGACTTGTTAAAAATAAATAAATAAATAATACATTCATGCATGCTTATTTAAAAACTTTCTTAACTTTAATATAAATACAATATACTAGCTTTCACTAGCCAAATTTTTACTAGAACTTTACAAAATATATGAGGATTTATAAATTTTACATATCTTTCGTGATCAAGGCATGTACAAATGTAACTACTCTAAAACCATAGTACAAAACTAAATAAAATAAATAGTATGACCTTATCACCGACTCTTAGGATTTGTCCCTCAACTCTTTACTGGGCTTGTCTTCCTGTTAACTCTTCTGTCTATCTACAACTTGCATGGGAGATAAAACACTCACACGCTAAGCATACCCTGCTTAGTGACATATATAAACATACAATCTGAATGTGTATACAAACATACATACCACATAAGCATACAACACATATCATGCTATATCACAATCGAATAACTAAACATTAATATAGCATCATATTAGTAAGCCCATAATAATCCTTACATCATCCAAACATACCAAGCTCCATTAAGCTTCCCTAGTTGAGAGCGCTCATGACAAGTTTAAGACCCCTCAACTAGTAACATAAAGACTAAGAGCGCTCATATCAAGCTTAAGACCCCTTAGCCTTACACAATATTAGGTACAAGGGCGCTCACAACAAGCTTAAGATCTCCTGACCTCCTACCATGGTATCATGCCCTATTTTATCCTATCGCTAAACAGCCTTAGCACAAATAAAACAGTCTCAACCAAATATATCACACCTTAATCATTCCATAAATTACGTTAGCCAATTCATTAAATTTTCTTACTATAAATTTGTCAACCATGTTCCTATATCATTTTTAACATTTATGATTCTTTAGTATCTTAAAAATAAATTGCTACATTTCATTTCATTTATAACCATGCCACACATTGCAGATTCATCAATCAAAACTTACAAATTCATCATTTAAAAATTTTAGGTTCATTATTTAATACTTGCAGGTTCATCATCCATAATTTACAAATTCATCTGAGAAACTATAGGTTCATTATTTAATACTTGTAGGTTCATCATCTATAACTTACAGATTCATCATTGAGAAACTACAAGTTCATTATTTAATACCTACAGGTTCATCATCCATAACTTATAGATTCATCATTTAAATAACTCAATTATACCTATTTAACAAACAATTCTTTAGCATAGTGATATATCTACATTTCATAAGATCTAGATCCTTCACAATGCTTAACTGAACATTTAAACACATCAATAAGACATTGATGTAATTTTACA
Source organism: Balakata baccata (assembly GCA_949630135.1). NCBI lineage: Eukaryota > Viridiplantae > Streptophyta > Magnoliopsida > Malpighiales > Euphorbiaceae > Balakata > Balakata baccata. Next base: position 9,789 of record CATIWF010048921.1, read on the forward strand.
CGCATCCACACAACACACCCATAAAGATTTTTATGAAAATATGTACAGACCTCTACCAAAAATTACTCCTTGACCCCTATGACAAGGATCAAGCTTGGTCCTTTCCTTATGGCTAATTTCTTCCTTCCGCACCAATGCCAGAAACACTGAAGAAAAATATTGTTCTTAGCCCAAAATCTTACATTCAAGAGACACCACAACCTGAAAATTTTCTCATAATCACCCTCCAACCCAAAGGTTCTTCCTTTATGTACTAATCCAATTAAAACACCTTCCAATGAACCCGTCTTAATTTCATTTAGGTGTTTAACTCATGAAAATTAGAATTTAAAAGGAGAAGACTTAAGAAATTTGAATATTCTCTTCTTCCATATTTCGATGAAAGATAATAAAAATTCAAAGAAAGATTTTAAAGTTTATCTTACATATGAAAGAGAAAACGATAAGAAATAAGTGAAAGGTGGCACTTCCCTATTTGAACATTCTAGGTACATGCACGAAGACCATATGTCTTTCTTTCTTATCCTAACTAAAATGTGGTTATCTAGCATGTCATACAAGTGCCAAGTTTCATACTTAATTTAAATCCTTTCCATAATTTCCAAATTAATCATCAAAGTATTATCCTTTCAATTTAATCCATACCTTGATTTTAATTTCTTTAATATTAAACCTTACACTGATAAATTTTCTCCAATTAAATATATTATTACTCACATCATAATTTACTCTACATAACAGTTCTCTCAGTTTCACAATTCATGTATTAGTACAAAAATAACATTTTTACACTTTAATCCAAATCTACAATTCCACTCAATTAATTATAATTAAAATATTTTAATTTTAATTTCTCACTTCTATTAGATTTAAAATTAGATTTTGGTCATTTTTAACAATACTTCAATAACTAATGCACTTAGTTTTAAATCAATGCAGTGTGTCTAGTCTCAAGATGTGTGCATTTGTCGATATCCAAATTAGTAGTCATGACAGGCATGGCAAGAAAAAATATTTGACTTTTTCAATGTTGCCTTGTCAGCAATAAGGAGCCATATGTTTGGTTTTACAAATTAGGCATGTGGCAAAGTGGATCAAAATAGTATTTAGGTGGCTAAATGGACAAAAAATCACTGTAAGGGGCCGGTTAATATATATAATTCTATTTGTAACTTTTAATTACATTTTGTTATATAATCATGGAAGACACTTTCTTCCAAAGCAAGATGACAAGTTGCTTAAGAGAGTTTAGGTAGTAGTACAGGAAGAGGAGCAGTAAGCAATGGTTGTTGTTGACACTTCCAATGATGTTGTTTTAAGAGCTTAGGAATCTAGGAAAACAAACTAGAGTCAACTTCTCTACAAAATAGAGAAGCAAAGAGAGTTCCATAAGATTGCTAAGTATTTTAGCAAGTTCAAAATAAAGCTAAAGCAACAAAATCTATAGAATGATCTTTCCTCATCTATTATACTACTAAAAGTATTTCACTATATATCACCATATAAAACTTCTACAAACATAATTGTTATATTAATTTTGGCATTTTGTTTGTTATTATGTCTATGGAATTTTGTTGTCTCAGAGTTCTATGAAAAGACATTTTTTCTGGTTAAAAGAGGCATTGTTATCAACTATGAATCCAAATTGAAATGCATAATTATAATGTTTTAGTGTGATGTTGAACATTTTAAGGAGTAAGGATCCTTAAAATATATCAATAGAATGAGGCATGGGAAGAGAATGTGTAGTTCAAAGTCAAAGATGATAACATTTGACAAATGTGAATATAAATGTCATTTTCACCATCTATCTATTTATCTATCTTGTAATTAGGCTTTTTCGGGCTGGATTTTCCTAATAGATTTATCATTTCATTATTGACCATAATTTTTTATTTGTCAATTTGCATTATGTATAGGTCAAAATTTCAATCTTGGTTAAATCAAATAATTGTTGAAATTAGAGTAAAAAGGTGTATACTAGGAGAGGTAATGGCATATGAACTACATTGCTAAATAACTACTAGGTTATTAGAGTTATACTTCTCTTCTTCTTTTTTTCCCAATTTGAACTCATAATTGTAGGATCCTAACTCCTAACTGCATCAACTTCTACTATAGGATGAGAATGAACTGTATGTGAAACATTTAGTACTAAGTACTTTACAACAAAGAAATACTTTAGTGATGATCTTGCATTTGCTATGTTGCTTGTTGGCTATTGCAGTGCTTTGATTTGTCTCTTTTCTTTCCTAAATTTTAAGTCTAAAGGTAGTTTGGTAAAACCAAATTCATAAACTAATTTTTTAAAACCAATTAATGTAAGAAGTTCTAGAAACAAATTATAATATCTTATCCAATTAAATATGTTAACTTAATGATTGGCAACAATGCCATGTATATGAACAATTCTCTTGTAAGAGGACATTAGAGAGACTTGTAGTACCCTAGGTAACGGCTAATTGGAGAGTGAATCCTATAAATACCCCCAAAAGGCCATTTATGATACCTTAACAACTTTTAAGTGCCAAACTCTTGCAAAGGTTAATTCTCAATTTCCATTGTATTTGTTCATAGTTGTGAAAAGTTCAAGTGTTGACTTTAAACACTTAGGTTTGTTGTGTAAGGGTCATGTGTGAGCCTAAACACAAGGAATTATTTTGTGTTGTCCATAAAACATAAGGGAATTTGGATTGAGTGTTAGCCAAAGAGAAAAACACCTATTTGGGAGTGATATAAGAAACAATAAGTTGTAATCTAGCTGATAGATTGAGTTAAATACCCAGTTGAGATTGGGAAGAGGAGTATGGTTAGTTAATACCCGAACCTCTATAAAAATCCTTGTGCTCATCTCTCTTTCATTCCATATTATCTTTTTCTTACTTGCCTTTGCACAAAAGTTTTATTTGACCACCAATTCATCCGCCTATTTCATGGTGATTGTTTGGGCAATAATTGGTATTAGAGTAAGGTATAGCAAGCAAGCTTAATTGCATTAGTAAAGATCGTACAATGGCCAACAAAGGAATCCAAATCCTTAAACCATTCTTTGATGAGTCTAATTATGCCCATTGGAAGTTCAAAATGGAGGCATATTTGGATAGTGAAGGAATTGATATGTGGCGTAGTTTCGCAATAAGTGTGTTAGAAAGATGCAGGCAATCACCTTTAGCATTTGATGTATACATTTATTATTGAATAAAGGCATTTTTAATTAAATGGTATTCATGTATATATGAATTGATTAAATCTTAAACCATCTAATGAAGTCATTGATATGAAACACAATATGAAGAAAATCATGATGAGATCATAATATTAAGATTCCTATTGTGTGTCATTATGTTTATGTCTAAATGATCTCTAGTCATAGGATTAATAAGATAGGACATTATTAATTCAGATAGACTAGCACATCTTATACTTCTTGACTAGCTAAAGCAGTTGATCTCATAGACTGTAGACATTAGATATTTAAATTTCACATGTGGATGATTGTTAGATTAGTCAAGTACATTGGATGACCTACCATGAGACAATCACATGGATTTTCTATTCAATGTTAGTGATAGTCTCATCATAGCAATGGTGCAAGAATCCTTAGACTTGAAAGGCTCAAGGTTATCTTAGATACTGATTCTACAATTTCACTCCATTCCTTGTTTCCTCTTAAAGGTCACTTATAGGGTGGTGATTGGGTATAGCTTGAGATATTCGAAAATAGTTGAGAAGCCAATAGAGAATTTATCGCTCTTGATAGAAGGAGAGTATACATTAGATTGTTGTAGTTTGCAACAACTTGACAAGAAAGGAATTCATGAATAAGAACCAAGGCAAAGAGGTAATCATCTTTATCCATGTATGATGGATTCTCCCAATTATGAGTATCGTTGGGCATTCTTGGATTATAGCTTTAAATAAATTTTAAATTTGCATTTGTATGAGATGCATGTTCAAAATGTTGGGTTTTTGACATATATTTTTATACATAATGTAGCGGAAAGATAAAATCAAAACACCCAAACCAAAGGATGCTACTTGTATCATCAAAATTAATTTAACCGATAAAGAGATTTGAAGATTTTACCTTTAATTTCTTGGCTTATTTTCACATATTCTTCTTGTCAGGTTATCACAGACCACAACAATCCAAACTAATGGTGATCTACATAAAGGTTGAAGAAGAAAACCTCTTAGGAAAATGGCCTTGAACAATTATTTTGTGCTAGCAAAATAATTGTTCTTTGAGAGAAAAGTTTAGAAAAATTAACTCTTAATTTTCTATGAAGGCTAGGGCAAATTTTCTAATGAAAAATACCTTTTATATGTGTTTCCTAAACACTCTAGGGTTAAAAAATTGCCAAAATAGGAATAGGGGCCAAAATAGGAAGTTTGGCCAAACTTTGGCCAATCGGCCGAAATTGCCAATGCTAGTTGACAGCCCAACCTGCCTGCGCGGGCCCATGACCTCTTTTGAGCAATTTTTCCCCGAAATTTTTTTGCAATCCTAACACGATCTGGCCCCAAATAATTCTCTCATAGTTTTTTATCCTTCACACCTTCAAAGTGTGTGACCTATTAAGTTCTCGGTTATATTGGCCACTCGAATCAACAATTGATATCGAGTAAGTCATGAGCAGTATCTAGTAATATATCATGACTCCTAATTGACCGAAAATCTAGTGATTTGACCATGAACCTTTCCGTAGACAATATCCGTGCAATCGTACTTTCACCATCCTATACCCCACTCAGTTCAGAGCATGGACTATGTGTCAGTTCCACTAGATTGACTACATCACATCTAGCCCAAGTGATGTTAGATCTTGTCACTGGGACTCATTACTCAAATAGATATGTCATTGAAGACTATCTTCATGACATTTCCACTCTAGTCAAAGATTCCCAAGTAATGATCCTGATAAGAGGCTGTTGGTATACTCTCCCTCTATTAAGAGTGGTGAATCCCCTATTGGCTACCCAATTACCTTCGAATATTTCAAACTATACCCAATTACCTTCGACTACTTCAAGCTGTACCCAATCACCATCCTATGAGCAACCCCTATGAGGAAACAAGGAATGAAGTCAAAGCACAAAATCAATATCTAAGATATCCTTGAGTACCTTAAGTCTAAGGATACTTACACCATTGCTATGATGAGACTATCATTGACATTTGAATAGAAAATCCATATGATTGTTTCATAGCTAGTCAACTAATGTACTTAACTACTCTTAGTAAGCTTTCACATGTTAACTCTGAATATCTTATACTCACAGCTTATGAGATCTACTGCTTGATGCAATCAAGGAGTATAACATGTGCTAGTCTATCCGGATCAACAATGTCTCATCTTGTTGATCCTATGACCAGGGATAATTTAGATATTAACATAATTACATATGATTGGAATCTGATTATCATGATCCCATTAATGATATGTTTCATATCATGGACTTTCATTAATCAGTTTAAGATCTATATCAATTCATGTGTAAATGAATACTAATATAATGAAAAATGCCATTATGAATGTGTACACTAAGTGCTTAAGGCAATTGCTTTTTGGGCACATCTATAACACAGCCTAACAGTGGTATCGGAGCTACCCTATGTAAATCTTAATTTGATTTTATTGAAATTTCAATGAGATTGATAGAAAATAGCAATTTAGACTCCCCTTTAATGTTATAAATAATTGGACTTACGAAAGGCCTTAGATTTCTTTTCTTCATTTAAATACATGTTAATATGTTCATATTAACTATCTTGAATGATTTTGAAATGACAGATATTATTTATATGTGAAATTTGAAATTATGCGAAGTTGTTAAAAAACTAGTGTTCATATGGCCTAGTATGGTCAGTTGAGTTCTTTCATGTGGCTAATCCACGTGGTTTGTTAATTTAATTATTCAAAAAAAATTTAAGACATACTTAGAATGTGTTTTATCTTCTAGATGGCACCCAACTTGAAGGAAAAATCGTTTTGATCAATATGCAAACAAACATCAAACTAAGGAGCAACTGAGCCATATGATGGGACTATTTTGGTTTGCATGATTCACCATGATGTAATTTCATGTCCAACACCTTGATTACTTGTTTATATGATATTCATGGAATTATTTTGATGTATGTTTCATGTTATAATCTAATTGAATTCATCCTTAGGTTCTTTAAGAATTCTAATTCATGTATGATTCAATTTGGAAAACTATTATGCAATTGGTTTACTAGTTGAGTTTCTAGTGATTTAGAATGTCTATTGAATTTATTTGATTAGTTTAAATTGATTCTAAGATGCCTAAATTGATGATAAAGAGTTCTAAAATTTTTGGAAATTTGGATTTGAGTTAGGATAAGGTATTCTAATTCTAGTAAGACTATATTTTGATATGCAATTAGAATTAGGATTGTAGAATCCTATTTGGCATCAAACTAATGACTAATTCAGGTGATTTAATTATGAATTAAATATTGGACATGTTTGAATTTAATGATTATTAAAGAATTAAAATTCAAATTGGATGTTACATGTAAGAAAATGTAAGTAACCTGGTTGGCTAAATAGGCAACTTTAGGAGATTTTTTTTATATGATTAAGCATTTGCCTAAATTACATGATTTCCTTTTAGAAAATGTTTCTAAATGTTCATATGATCATTTAATGTGATTGAATGATGTTGGTATGATGAATTTCACTTAAAGGCCGAAAAGTCCAAAGATTGGTTCAAAATAGTTGAAATTGAGTATTCTAATGGGAATCCAAAATGTTGTTTTCTAGATTACCTTTACTATATGCATTAGAGAATGCATGTTAAGGGTGTATGAAAGTGCATGGTCTGGACTAAACCAATGTGAATGATCATGCATGGATTATTTTGTTTTTGGTAATAGGGTGTGTCCCTGCCTTCTCTTAATCTTTTCTTGTATTTCTCTTCTCATCTCACTCCCCTCAAATGTAATTTGAGATTTTCTATTTTGATTTATGTAATTAGATTGCATATTATTAAGATAGAATTGAAGTGTAAAGGAGCAAAAAGCAATAGAGTTGATGCTAATTACAAGAAGATATAGAATAGGAAATTGTTTTCTAGACTATGTTGTAATCTCATGCTACTTAGGTTTGACCTAATCAATACTTTCATGGCTCGAAGGATTGACGTTAGATATATCCATATAGTTAGTGCAGCTATCTTATATTTCTAATTGTGATGTATGGATATATTATGCATGCCAATATGATAACACTTAAAAGAACATAATTCTTCATGAATAATATTAAGGCTAAAAGCCTTCCATTAATATGGCAAGAACTAGAGTTCTTTTAGAATTTAGCTTGTTGAGTTGCCTCAAGCCTGCTTTATAAGAATATATTCAAACCATCGAAATACAATTTCATGATTAATTGGTGGATTGATTTGTTGAGTTACCTCAAGGTCAATGTGAATTAGAAGCAGTATTAGGTAAGTGTACATGAGATGTACATATATCAAGACTTGATAGCCAATGATTCAATAATTGCATGAAATGATGCAATTGGTATGAGACACCTTCCAATCAACCTAAGATAGCTTGTTAAGTTGGCTCAAGGTTATTCTTATTGAGATTGAATACTAACCTACTAGGAGTGTAATGCCCACAAAATAGAGCCTAGACATAATGTCGAACATGAGGTATATTATGGTAATTAAAAGTATAAAATAGATGAATTTTGGGCTTAAATTGAAGAACTAGGGATAGAACAGAATCGTGCTCGCTATGAATTTTTCGCGCTCGTGAATCCAATAGCGTGCTCACGATTGTCTGTGCAATAACTCTATTTAAACCCGATCTTATTTCGTCTTTTTCATCTTTCTGACAACCCTAGCCACCCATAAACACCAGAGCCCAACTAAAGATCAGATCATTCATACCCCCTCCCCCTATTGCTTCTCCATTGTTAAACACCATCAAGGGTTTTTTGGGTGCTCTTCTCTAGAACACAAGGTTGGGTTTGACAACCCTATAATCTGAGTTCTTCACCATTATTCTAGAATTTCCAGAGGTATTTCAATAAGTATTTTGATTCCCTAACACTCGTAGATTGAGTTTCATGGATCATTATCAATAAAGTTAGGGTTTTGTCTATGTTTCAATTGGGTTCTCTTAAGAACAGATTGTCTAGATTGTATGGTGACCCTTGGCTCGTATATTTTTATGCTAGGGAATGGTACAAAAGGTGAGGAAGGGACCCAGAACATTAGAGAGATGTAAAAGTGATAGTTTTGGCTCCATAGATTAAGGTTTGTTCCTATAATCATATTTATTCGCTTTCTGGCTGAATGATTGCTAGAGCATAGGTATATTGAATGATATGTTACTATTGAATGCCATGAAACATGATTTGAATAGTTGGGAATTGTTATATGAAGTTATTACATGACTTATGTATGCTTTACATGGAATATTGATATGAGATGGATTACATGAGTAATGGCATGTTGGTAATGGTATTCTAATTTGTATATATATCATATGATGGTTCTATAATGATGTTGCAGTTCTGGAAATGAGTTAAAAAAGAATTGGCATGAAAAAATGTTGTGTTCATATTGCTGTTAACACAGATGTCGCGCTCGCAATAGGGGGGTTCTTGCTCGTGACTTTTATCGAGGGCGCGAGACCAAAGGTGCGCTCATGACTCTCACGATTCAGCATACCCCTCTTGTATTTATCATGATATGAGAAATTAAATGTGAATATGATGACACATGGACCCTTATATGATGTATGATATGCATGAAGGGTTTTGATCATGTATCACATACATATAACGCAGCGGAAAATAAAAATTTTCAAAACCCGAATCAAAGGATTTTCATGTGCCAATTAAAACTAATTTAACCAAAGAAAATTCAGAATTTATACCTTTATAATTTCT